>CAUYQG010100560.1:0-59328 GCA_963574415.1 Tarsius wallacei | reverse complement strand
TCTATAATACTGAGTGACCTCTCACAGAAACAAAAAACTGAGTATCACATGTTCTCACTCATATAGTAGACTTTGATCACCCAACGTATTACCACAAGAAAATGACTGACAGTGGTGGGAAACGATGGGGGGGTGGGAGGGATAGGGGAAGCAATTAATGGCAGTAAATACCTGTCTGGGGATGGGGGGACACTTCTTACAAACAAGGGTGCCCGAATGAGACATATTTGTGTACCTAACCCTTAAATGTACCCCTCAATACCACAATAAAAAAAAAATCATTTTTATAGACATTATTTAATTGAATTGTTCAACAATTTTGTGAAGAGCAGAAAAGAAGAATATTGTTATTGACATTTTATATTGAATGAATCAGAAGTCTGGACAACCTGAAGAACATACTTTTATTCATAAGACTATTATGTCTAGAGACCTTGATTTTAACTCAAATCCTCTGACACCATTGACTTTGTCCTTTATGCTACATTATGATGTCTCAATTCCTCTTCATAATCTCATAGTATCATAGATCTATAGATATAAATTATCTGAATTTGGGGATATTAAGCAGTTGGAGAATGAACCGATATGTTTTTTTTTCCTGAATTTGGCTCAAGACGCCAAACAAATATGCAGCACTCATCAAAATAATTGGACTTTTATTATTTTCAGCTGTCAATTTCAAAGCAGCTTAGTCAGAACAAATTTAGGAATGGAGGGAAAAGTTATGTAATCTCACCAAATTTAATTCTTTACTAGACCAGAATTATTACATTTTACATCTCCATTGCATTTTCATTCTCCTTCTGGATTTTTGTTTAATGCATTTTATGACATTACTGCAGAATTTGAACCTAAAGAAATTATCAGAAGACTACCTGTAAAAAACAATTTTGAGTGGACTTTTTGATGCATTATCTTAAAACTTCGTTTTCATTGTTACTTACATTTAAATAAAATTGAGTTCTCTAATTCACAAAAGTTAAATCTAGAAATATTATTTAATGAGTTTAATACTCAGAATGCATAAACTGATTTAATCAGTTGTGAGTGTTAGCCACTTAAATGAATGAACTGTGCATACATAATCTACAATATATTATTTCTAATTGAGTTAATGCCAAAATGAGTTTAGTTCATTCTGCCAATGTTGAAAATGCTTATAATTCACTTTGAAATGAATTATTTACTCTGCACAGAATTATGGAAAACTGTATTTTGGTCAACAATATGGCACTTCAACTTTTCAGGAATATTTAGTAAATTGCTAGAGCTTAAATTGTTTGGAACACTGCAGGATAAGCTAACTTGGTTACTTTATCAATAGATGACATTTTAATTGAGATGGTTCAGTCCTATTACATTCAGTAGGGCTTTGCTTAATTTGTCTTTCTTTTCTCTCTTTCTATTTCTCTTTCTCTTTCTCTTTCTCCCATTTTCACTTTCAAAACGTAGGGCTTTAAAATATGAAGTGATTGACCACATTGAGAATCAATTTGTGAGTTGGTTACATTTATTTTTTCATTGCTTTCTTTTATATTACAATTTAGCTCTTAGATTTCAATAAAACCAGAAACAATAGAAGATTGAATAGGTCTCCATCTTGAGTACATATAAATGTCTACTAATTACCTTTTCACCATTTACAATCATTGTCCTCATAACAATGAGATGGGGAAAATTCATTTTATATACTATTTACAGTATTAGTCATTAACATTTATATGATAAAGGAATGATTTATTCATGTACCAAACATTATGAACTTCTCTAATATTTAAGGCACAGTGAAAATCATTGCAAAGAACCTAACAATAAATAGGATATAGTCCTAAATTTACAAAACTCATATTCAGTGTTCCAATAAGTGTCTCTTCATCTTGAAAAAGAGTGCAAATGTGGAAAAAGGCCAGACATGCCAGTGGAAATAATTAGACTTGGAGAAAGAAACTTAGTGGGAAGGGGATATGTGTATGATGTAGTCTAGAGAAAAAGTCTTTTTAAGCTTTATAAAGACCATGTCCTTGAGAATATTTTAAATTTAATTGAGAACAATTTATAAAGCAATGAATAATACTAATTACAAAAAAACACTCTATAAATTTTGAGATATTAGCCTATAGTTTTAAGAAACATTAAAATTTATTTCAGTAATTTTTATACTGATAAAAAATATTTTAAGTAGTTTTAAGTTTACTGAAGAACTGAGCAGAAAAATGCAATAAATTCCAATAATTCTGTTTATCTTGCTTCCTACCCCACTCCTCACACATAGTTTTTCCTATTATTAACATCTCCTTGTAATAATGTTTAAAAGCTTATGGCTGATGTTTATATCCAATATTTATAAATTATTTAGTTTGATAACATATTTAGTATTGCCATATCTACAGTAAGATACATTGGAAGTGTATTAAAATGTCATTCTATGATGGCAAATATTTGTGATCTTCTTTAAAAATACAGAGAATAAATAAAGATATAAAGTAATTTACAATTGAGTTTCAAAAAGTATGGTGAGAAAAAACAGGAAATAAAAGCCTAAAATTTTTAAATTATTCAAAAAGCATTTATTAAGTATATGGCATGTGAATTTATTGAGGTAGGTGATTTAAAGGATTTCAAAAATCATCTAATGCACTTTTATTTTATAAATGACTGACTCAAAGGTCTTACAAATCTGTTCAAAAACATGACATTAAGTCTACTTTCTTAATAAGTTTTTAAATGTTCAGTACCTCTGTGGAAAACAGTATGAAGATTCTTCAATTTTTTTTAAAAAAAGAACTGCCATATGTTCCTGCAGTCTCAATTCAGAATGTTTATTTAAATGAATTTAATCAGGTCTCAAAGAAGTATCTGTACTCCTATGTTCATTACAGGGTTAATCACAATAGCCAAATGGTGGCAATGACCTGAGTCTTTATTGATGGATAAACCGTAAAAGGTCTTTTTGACAGGCTTTCTGTAATAAATACACAAACAACAAATAAACAAAACTTTTTTTTATTTTTGCTTAATGATGCTATTCAGACTCATTTTTACTAGACTTAAAGTTTTTAGATCAATTTTCTACCAGTCTTTCTTCAACATGACTCAATGTGATGGCATACAATTTCTCTAGGAAAAAAACTGCTACAAGTATTATCACAGGACAATTTCCTAGATACAGCAAAGGCACTGAGAATATATTAGTGATATGGTCAAATTCCTGTGGATGGGATATGAGCCTTCCACTGATCGTTCAACTTTGGTTTGCTGAATTTGAGGGTTGGTCAAAATCAGATACCTTCTTTAGAAACTTCAGGAAAATACATTATCAAAATGAGTCATCTTCACAATTCTAGTTCTAAAGTTGTTGTTTCTGTTGAAGATCTTAAACTTTACTTTTACTAAATACATATATACTGACTTTTTACATGGGGCTATTTTGAAATACTTAGCAGTTTATTTAGTAGTCTAACCTGAGAAATGTACAAAATGAAGTGACATGTTTTAAGCATTGCAGGGTGAGGTAGTGATGTAGATCTGACCCGAAGATACACTAATCTTTAAGTTTTGTTTTTCACTGTTTGAAGAGACTGAAGTTCTTCATTTTTGGAAATAATGAACTTTATAAAGTTGCTGCTACCATTTACAAAATTAAAACCAATTTTTAAAATGTCCTCATAGTTACTTTATAGATGTGACACAACTTTTCCTGAGAGTATCTCTAATTATCAGATAAGAGTTTACCTAGTCATACTATACTTATATTATTCCAAGAAGCTACCATTTTTGTGTATTTTGACTAAACTTTGTTATATAACTATCGTAAAACAGAACTCAAAATAACGTGTGCCATGCTTGTACTTCATCAGAGAGAAATTCCCTAAATAGAATAATTGAAATAAGAAAATGATTTCACAAACAGTAGCAGAAAGTCAGTGAGACTCAAAGGTAAATGTTGTTAAGCAGAGTCATTACTGGGTTCTATCCATTACTATATTTATATTGCTAAGCAATTCTCTTAGGCTTCCACTTTCAGCAAGAGTGATACCTGCATAGTTCAAGAATTCTTATGATTACATAATCTAGTATGCCTTAATATAGTTGAAAACTGTCAACTATATTAAGTATACATTGCTGTCATTCATATTTTTACAAAGAATATTGTATAGATATTAAGGAGAGTTTTCAATAAATCTTGAATCTCTTTACCAAGAGATGTTATTAAAATATATAATGCAAGGACACTTTGTATCACAAATTCATTATCTATATCCTGAATGCTAGCAGCCATTTTACTTCCTTGCATAGTATTAGCTTCCTAACCACTAATATAGGAAGGTCACTGTTTAATTCTATACAACAGATAGAATAGAGAATAACTTTGCTAGAGTTGTGTTTCTATTAATTTTTTAAACTCTATATTATGTGCTAACAAACAAACAAACAAATAACAGTGGCTCACTCAGCAATTCATAGCAATAATGAGCAATGCTAAATAAACTGAACCTAATTACATTCATCATTCTCCCTTGTGATAGAGTGGAAGGATTTCTAGGTTTGAACACGAGCCTCATTATTTTCACATATAAAGTCAATGAGACTCAAAGGTAAATGTTGTTAAGTAGAGTTAGTACTGGGTTCTATCTCTTACTATATGTACATTGTTAAGCAATTATCTTAGGCTTTCACTTTCAGCAAGAGTGATACTTGCATAGTTCAAGAATTCTTACAATTACATAACATACCATGTCTTGACTTGAAGACTGTAAACTATATTAAGTATAAATTGCTGTCATTCATATTTTTACAAAGAATATTGTATAGATATTAAGGAAAGGTTTCAATAAATCTTGAATCTTGAATTTTATAATAGGGCATTTGTGATATTAAGTGGCTATATACACACAACCACATATACACAACAATGCATTTATTAAGCATATGCTATCAAATGTTATAATTAATTATTTAAAATTTTAGGAAACATACATATATAAACATAGCACCATATAAAATCACACTCAGAATAGCGACATCAAGATCTCCGCTGAATCAAAAATTCAGAGAAACCTATATGTAATATTGGAATTGTATAAATTCACACACAGTATTGAGTTGAATCTTCTAACAATGGTAGTTGAGATTCTGGCTTTGATGCTCATATTTATTTATTTGTTTTTATCTTTATTTCTCACATACACTCCCATTATTTGACTGTTTCTTAAATTAATATGTTTTTTATGACTTACGCCTTCTTTCTCTGTTCTAGTCACTTTACACAGTTCCTTTAGATGAAGTAATCTAAAAGTATGGCTTCAGAAACTACCCAAAAGTTAATTAAACAAAATTCTGTCTTCATCAATGCCCTTTTTGCTACCCTTCAGACTAATATGAGCCAAATTCTTAATATATCATTTGTAATGTTGTATAAGCACATTAGTGTGTCTAGAATGAATGAGCTATCATGTTTCTTCCAAAATTACTTTTTGTTTTTGTTTTAATTTTATCATAAATTAATCCATTACAATGGGTCTATGGCCTGAGTTTTTGGATAGACTTATGAAATCTATGAAATAATATAAAACTCTTTTATTCATATGGCAGGGGTTAATTAGATACTAGAAGAAGTCAACAATCCTCAGAATGTTAAGAACAACTGCATTAAAGAAATAAGCCAGAATCATGGAGCTGTTCTAATCTGCTTCTATTACTTAAATTCCTATATTTTATGAGCTATAAACATATGCAGATTAATATATTAATTTGTTGTTATATTCACATTCACAGCCTTGAGACTCAGTACTTCTCATTCGAATAATTGCAGTGTCTACTGACAAATCTTTCTTTCTGCTTCTCTGATTATTCTCTATACTGCAGTTGAAATATCCTTTCCAAATTTCATACCTGACTGTCATTTCACTGATCAAAATTCATCAATAGGCCTCATGTAACTTTTTGAGAGGATTTTAAGAATCAGAAACCGAGTAGTGTTTGAGACTTACCCTGTTAGCTCACATTATCAATTTAGAATCAGTTTTATAATATGAAATGAATACTAATAGGAGTGTACATTTTTTTCAGTTGAAGTATTTTGAGCAAAAAATATAAGATAATATTTCTTGTATTATTGGTCTCTGCCTGTTCCTCTACCTTTATTTGTCATAATTCAGATTTATGCATTATTTTATCCAGTTACATTGAACTTACTGAAGTTACCTGAATTGCCTGTATTTTTTTTTTTTTTACTAACTTTTATTGTGTTGTTACCTCTGGGCATGTCCTTTCAACATTATTTATCAACCTATCTTCTAATAGTTCCTTAAATCTCAGCTTACGTTTTACTTTTTTCTCTTTTCCTCCACATGATTTGTGTCCACTTATATGCTCTAAAAATATTTTTTCACACTTGTACCACAGCACTTATTACTGTTTTGTGATCATAAATTAATATTCTTTGTCCTTCAATAGACTGTAAGCTGAATAGAACAAATAGCTTTCTATCTGAAGCAATATATTAACACTCAATAAATTTTTGTTGAACGAATGAATTTTTGTTCTACCATTCATTGGCTATGTGACCTTGGGTAAAAGACAACTAAATCACTTAGTGTTATGTTATCTTTCTCAATGCTATATTTCTTATCAGTCACATAGCAATAATAATATCTGCTTTAAAGAGCTGCTTTAAAAGAAACTAGATGATGGCAATCTATTGTGAGTTGTGCTGTTCTATTATTTCAAATAATGCTTTAGAATTTGCAGGTTATTTTTCTTTTATCTTAAATTAGAGTAAATTTAAGATAATCGTTTAATATTGTCAATCTTGCTTATTCACATATAATTATTCAAAAGACGGATGTAGTTAAATGCTAGATGCCCTAAAATGTACACAAGAATGAGCCGCACAGAAACTTAATTCATCATACGCTTCATGATAAGGAGAAAATGGTAACTGTGCATCTGCCTTATGATTGTGTTCTACAAAAATTTATTTCCTCCTCTCCTTTCAAGTATCATTTCACTTCTCTAAAAAGTGTCATTAGAAACAAAATATTTTAAAATATGACTGTGATTTCAGAAGTGTTTGTGAGGGTAGAGAAGATTATATTTGGCAAGCAATTGGAAATTGGTGTTTAGACTAATGCCTTTCTTGACTCTTAAGTTTCATACTTTAAGTTCAAACACTTTGACCAGGGAAGGAGATTTTACAAACTGCTTCAACTACTTCTGATTATTCATCTCCTTAAAGTTTTGAAAATCAGCATCAGTTACAACCACCAAACTTCTTTAACTTTCAGTATAAGGACATAAGAAGAAAGCAAGTCTAAGGATTCCAAGATAGCAACAGAGTCAGTCTAAGTGTGTTGGTCCCCATATAGGTGAGCATGTGTAAGAATGAATATGTATACAAGTGTGTGTGCAAGTGGGTGTGTGAGTGTCTGAGTAGAGATACAGGAACTAGCAGCCTGAGCTCTCCTGCTAAGGTGACTACTCCATGTTCTGTTACTAGAATCCCAGTGTGATCCACCAGCCAGAGGTAGGCACCAACTTTGGGACCCTACCTAGAAGAAAATGAGGAGAAACAGATGCTGCAATGTGCCCACCACCACAGCCTCCAGCACCAGAATGGACATTGGCAAGGGGGACCACAGAGAAAACACAGTGGCCAAGTAGCAACAGAGGAGAAAACACAAGCAGAGGCACTGCCACTGCCTCTGTCCCATTCTGAAACTTGGGTGAGGACAGGTTTCTCCCTGCCTAATAGAACAGTGGAGCCACACCTTGAGACTAAGTGGTAAATTCAGCACCTCTCTGAAGTTGATCACCTTCAAAGCAGAGAGAACAGCCCAGGAGCATTATACCCAGAGGGACAGGTTTGGTGTGGAGACCCACTTACCCATCCCCCACACTTACCATTCATGGGACAATGAGTGCAACCAGAGGTGAAGAATTCAGCCCACAGTGGATGAGTGAGGTTGAGTTTTACACTGATTCAGGCCTCTTCCCTCTGTGATTCAGAAATGTGTGAACCATGCAGTGAGCACCTAGATCAGCATACATGGAGAGAGCTGAACACAGGTGAATCTGTTGAAGTTTGTTTGTAGCCTCCCTCTGACCACAAAGTGTGCAGCAGGGCAGGTCTAGGGGTCGTCCTTTCTACCACAAGCCAAGAGCAGCAGTGTTCGAGTCACACTAGTAAAAAAAAAGCCAACAAAACAAAACACAGAAAACGAAATTTCAGAAATTGCTATGAGAGGGCACTCATGGATTCAAAAAGTTCTTTTGTTTTTTTTTAAATTGTTTTATGTTTTGTTATTTTTCTTGTTCATTATGTATATATTGGTGTGTGTATATTTCATGTTGTTTTGATCCTTCTTAATTTTTTGCATAAGATTATATGAGTATGAAAGTGCCTTCATATCGTCAGTTTTAGTTTTTTATTTGTATTTTTTATTGGTTTATCTGTCTGTTGATTTGTTTGTTTTTCCTTCTCTACTTATTTATCTTCACTGTCTTTTCTTCTCCCTTTCCTCTTTCACAGTTCCTTTCCTATTCCTTATGTTATTTTGTACTCAGGAGGTATACATACCTTCTCTTTCATGGACATACTGTGAGGTGTTGACAAGTACGTCCTAGGAGATTTTGAATCTTAGCACACCCCAATATGACCAAAGAGATGTGAAAAACATTCTCTCATACACTAGGCAAAGGAAGCAAAGAGTAAAGAAAAATCCATCACCAATGAAAATAAATCAATGAAAAAAAAAAAAAAACGGTACCCCACAAAATTCAGAACGGATAATTGAATAGAATACAGAATTTGGAATTCAAACATGAAGAGCACCCAGAACGACTGATCTCAGACCACAAATGCAGAAATCAAGGACTATTTGGAAAGTATTCATAAGAATCAAGAAAGGCAAGAGAAAAACATGAAAGGATTAAAAACAGAGATGTTATCAATAAAGAGAACTATCCATGAAATAAGTAATAAACTGGCAAGTATGGAAAGTAGAATTAACCAAGCAGAAAAAAGAATCTCAGAGCTTTAAGACCAAAAATGGAACAAACCCAGTTTGTTAAAAACATTGAGAGGAAGCTTAAAAAGACAGAACAGAGCCTCCAAGAGATGTGCAATTATATTAAGACATCAAACTTACACTTGATCAATATGCCTGAAACAGAAAAGGAAACAAAGAAGATCTTAAAACAAACATTCCAGGAAATCATCCATGAAAACTTTCCTCATCTCAGTGATGTGACAAATCAAACACAAGAATTCAGAAAGCCCCTGCAAGGCATCTAATGAGAACAACCCTTAGACACATAGTAATTCACATACGTAAAGTAGGTATAAAAGAAAAAATCCTAAAGAAAGTGATAGAGAAAGGTTAGACTACATACTGTAGAAGGCCAATTAGAATAGCAGCACTTCTGGCAAGATGGCGATGGGACAGGTCAGACTGTGAGAGTCTCTGCAGGAGCAAGTATCCATAAAGACTCTCACTTTCCCCTGGGTGACTGCTGCTGCTGCTGCTGCTGCCAACCTGCTCCTTGGCCACTCATGCAGGCCCATGGCCTGGAAGCCCCCAGCCCCATGCACTACTCTGCTGCAGTTGCCTACACCACTGCTGCTGCCACCATCACCACCATGTACCACTCTGTGGCTGCTGCCATGGCACCCCAGAGCTTGTGGCCCCACAGAGTTCTGGCCTCCCTTGCCAGCTGCACTGCCCACCTTACCTGAAGCTGCCCCATGCCACTCCAACCTGCAGCACCTGGATGTTTCGCACTCCACCTCCCCAGCTCATCCCATGGCTGCAGCAGGACCAGGGATCAGCTGGAGCCCCAAGTCTGATTGGACCAGACAGAGACCTGCATTACTCCACCCTGCTCTGCCCAGCTCTGCCTAGCCTCCAACTTGGGACCTAAGGTGATCACATCAAATTGAGAGAGGCTGAAGCCCCTCCCTCATTCTTGATCAGACACAGACAGGTCAGATCTGAGTAGCAAACTTGCCAGGTAGTAAGCCAGCTGAGTACAGATCTGATCCACCCTTCTTCCACAGCAGGCCCAAGGCATCTGTGAGCAACCCTACCAGCCTGTGATGAGAGCTAGAGATTAGAGCTCGAAAGATGTTGGACTCACAAGAACAATCTCAGAGTGAAATTGATTCCTGTTTTTATTATTATTTTTATTCTTTGTCTATTTATTTTGCTCATTTTTGTTTGTTTTTTTCTCTCTTCTTTCTGTTTTTTGATAATGTTTTCATACTTGTTTGTTTCTCTTATTTTATGGATTTTTCTTTTTTTCCTTAGACTTCCTGTTTGTGTAGGGGAATAGTACATAAAGAGGGAGGCTGGCTGGAATGTTTGTTTGTATGATTGTCTGTACTTTTCAGTTTTTAAAATTCTTTTCTGTCTTTGTATCTGTTTTCATTTGTTAGTACGTTTGTATGTTTTCCCTCTTACTCTTCTCTCTCTCCACCTTCCACTTCTCTCCCTTTCTTCCTTGATCCATTCTTTTCATTTTTCTTACCTCATTTTGCCTTCAGAGAGCAAACGTATACCCCCACTGCATGGAAAGATTGCAAGGCAGTAGGAAGTGGATTCCAGGATACCAATACACCTGTCGGTGGATACTGAGATCTGCAGATAGATTTTGAATCATAGCTCCCCCCTCAATTAAATCTCAAAACTGCAAAAAAGTACAGCCTCCAATCCACAGTTCAGCTTCAGAATTGAACAAAGCTAGAAGATCCACATAAGGAAGAATAGGAGATTGAGCAAACAAAAGTAAAAGCAAACCCACCATTCCTGACAGCACACTTAAAGAAGAGGGGAAAAGGAGGGAGGGGGGAGAGTGGGAAGGCATATCTACACAAATGAAGAAAAACCAAAAGAAGAATATGGGTCTCACATAGACCCCAGGGAGGTCAGACACTTAGAAAAAAAGACTTCAGAATGTAAACAATGAAGAGTCCCCAGAATGACCGATCACATACTACAAATTCAAAAGAGAATCAAAATAATTGAGAAGAGACAAGTGGAAAATAGGAAGGAGTTGATAATTGAGATAACAGCAGTAAAGAATACTGTGATTGAAATAAACAGCAAACTAATAATCATGGAAAGCAGAATTAAGCAAGCGGAAGAAATAATCGCAGAGCATGAGGACCAAAATATAGAACTAACCCCAAATGGTCAAAAATATAGAAAAGAAGTTTTAAAAGATTAAACAAAACCTTCAAGAGAAGAGTGATTATTTCAGGAGGCCAAACCTAAGAGTAACTGGAATTCCTGATATATCCATCCTAAACATATATACACCCAAATAGAAGCACCAACTTTCATAAAGCAGCTCCTAGGCAAGCTTAAAAAAGATATTGACTCTAACACTATCATAGCTGGGGACTTTAATAACTCACTCACAACTCTAAACAGATCATCAGGACAAAAAATCAGCAAGGAGATCTGGAACCTCAGTGTGACTCTTGACCAAATGGACTTAATTGGTACCCACAGAACACTCCACCCAATGACCACAGAATACACATTCTACTCATCACCGTGTGGAATGCACTCTAAAATCAACCACATCCTTGGACATAAATCAAGCTTAAACAAATTTCATAAGGTTGAAATTTTGCCATGCATCTTCTCAGACCACAGTGGAATAAAAATAAATATCAACATCAACAAAGTTCCCACAAAAACCACAGAGACATGGACACTAAACAGCATGATGTTAAGCAACTCCTGGGTCAACACAGAAATCAAAACAGATATTAAAAGATACCTGGAGACAAATGAAAATGAAGAAAAATCTTGCCAAAATCTCTGGAATGCCACTAAAGCAGTAGTAGGAGGAATTCATATCTCTACAAACACACATGAAGAAAATGGAAAGATCACAAGTTAACAGCCTAGCAAGTCATAAGAAAGCTGGAAAAGCAAGACCATCAAACCCAAATCCAGATCACCAAAATAAAAGTCCAAATTCAGGACATAGAAGATGAAAAGATAATACAAAAGAATCAACGAAACAAAGAGCTGGTAAAAAATCTTGATGGTCCACTAGCTAGAATGACCAAGAAAAAGAGAGAAAAAGTTGAAATAAACACAATAAGAAACACAACAGATGAAGTCCCATCAGACTCTGAAGAAATACAAAAGATTATCAGAGACTACTATGCACTCTTATATGGAAACAAACTTGAAAACTTGAAGGAAATGGAGTATTTTGTGACATCATACAACCTCCACAGGTTGAAAAAAGAAGAAATTGAGACCCTAAATAGACCAATAACAATCCAGGAAATTGACTATGTCATAAGAAAACTACCTACCAAAAAAAGCCCTGGACCAGATGGCTTTCCAGCAGAATTCTACAAAACATACAAGGAGGAACTGTACCAATCCTTTTGAAAGTATTCCAGCCAATTGAGAAAGATGGTACTCAGCCCAAATCATTTTATGAAGCTAACATCTCATTGATACCCACACCAGGTAAAGTTCCAACAAAGAAAGGGAACTACAGGCCAATATCCTTGATGAACATAGATGCTAAAATTCTCAACAAGATCCTAGCAAACTGAATGCAACAAAACATCTCAAAAATCATCCACCATGACCAAGTAGGCTTCATCCCCAGGTTGCAAGACTGGTTCAACATTGGTAAGACCATAAACATAATTAAATATGTCAATAGATATAAAACCAAAAAAACCTTTGATTATATCATTAGATGCAGAAAAAGTTTTTGATAAAACCCAGCACCCCTTCTTGATAAAAACCCTCCGACATATAGGCATAGCTGGACATATCTCAAAATAGTAAGAGCCTTCTACAAGAAACCCACAGCCAGCATACCGTTAAACAGACAGAAATTGGAACCATTTCCCCTGAAAACTGGACAAGATAAGGATGCCCACTCTCATCCCTCCTGTTCAACATAGTTTTGGGAGTCCTGGCAAGAGCAATCAGAGAAGAGAAGGTGATCAGGGTTTCCAAACAGGAAAGAGGAAGTCAGGTTATCTCAGAGGAAGTCAAGTTATCTTGCTCTGCAGAAGACATGATTCTATACCTTGAAACCCCAAGAAAATCTGCCAAAAACCTCCTTGCACTAATAAAGGACTTTGTCAAAGTCTCAGGGTATAAAATAAATCTGCAAGCCGGGCTCAGTAGCTCAGCCTGTAATCCCATGCTTTGGGAGGCTGAGGTGAGTGGATTGTCTGGGTAACTTGGCTAGACCTCATCTCTACAATAATTCAAAAAATTAGCCGGGCATGGTAGCACGCACCTGTAGTTCCAGCTACTCAGAAGACTGAGGTGGAAGGATCACCTGACCCCAACAGGTCGAGGCTGCGGTGGCCGGGAGCAGCCACTGCACTCCAGTCTGGGTGACAGAGTGAGACTCCAACTCAATAAATAAATAAATAAATAAATAAATAAATAAATGTGCAAAAGAAGTCACATCTCTATACATTAATAATAAACAAACAGAAACCCAAATAAAAAGTACAATTCCATTCACAATATCCACAAAAAATGAAATACTTTGGCATCTTCCTACCCTGAGACATGAAAGACCTCTACAATGAAAGCTACAAAATACTGTCCAAAGAAATCAAAGATGACACAAACAAATTGGAAAATATTCCATGCCCATGGACTGGAAGAATCAATGTTGTTAAGATGCCAATCCTACCCAAGGCAATCTACAGATGTAACGCAATATCTAGTAAATTACCAGCAGCATTCTTCTTAGACCTGGAAACAACAATACAGGAAACATAAATGATCACAAATAGCCAAAACAATCCTCAGGAAAAAAAAGCAGGAGGTATCACACTCCCAGACTTTAAACTTTATTATAAAGCTACAATAATCAAAACAGCCTGGTATTGGTACAAGAACAGGCATATAGACCAATGGAATAGAATTGAGATGCCAGAAGCAATATCTCAATTTCTCAACCAACTCATCTTTGACAAAGCCTCCACCACCAACCACTGGGGAGAGGAGAACCTATTCAGTAAATGGTGCTGGGAAAACTGACCGACCACATGCAGAAGATTGAAATAGGACCCCTATCTAAACCCATACACAAGAATTAACTCCAAATGAATCAGAGACCTAAACATAAAACCTCACACTGTAAGAACCTTAGAAAATGCAGAAGATACTCTTATGGAAATTGGAACTGGCACCCAATTCCTGATCAAAACCCTAAGTGTCCATGCCATAAGAGATAAGATACACAAGTGGGACCTCATTAAACTGACAAGCTTCTGCAAAGCCAAAGAAACCACCAAGAAAGCAGGGAGACAGCTCACAGACTGGGAAAAATATTTGCCAACTCCATGTCTGACAAAGGCCTAACATCTAGGATCTACAAGGACTCAAACATGCAGAAAAGAAAAAAACAAATGGCCCCATTACAAAGTGGGTAAAAGATATGAATAGACACTTCTCAAAAGAAGACATATGAGCAGCCAACAGATACATGAAAAAATGTTCAGCCTCACTAGTCATTAAGGAGATGCAAATTAAAACCACACTGAGATACCACCTAACTCCAGTCAGAATGACCATCATCAATAACTCAAAAAGCAACAGATGCTGGAGAAGATATGGTGAAAAGAGAACACTTCTGCAGTGTTGGTGGGAGTGTAAACTAGTACAGTCTCTGTGGAAACCAGTGTAGCGATTCCTAAAAGTTCTAAAAATTGGCCTTCCATTGACCCAGCAAACCCCTTACTGGGATTATACCCAGAAGAACGCAAATCACTTTATAAAAGAGATACCTGCATAGGTATGTTTATTGCAGCATTTTTCACAATAGCAAGAATTTGAAATCACCCATGCTGCCTACCAAAAGAGGACTGGATAAAAAAAATGTGGTACATATACACAATGGAATATAACTCAGTCATAAAGAAGAACAAAATCATGAACGTCACAGCACCCTGGATGGATTTAGAGTCTATAATACTGAGTGATCTTTCATAGAAACAAAGAACTGAGTATCACATGTTCTCACTCATAAGTGGACCTTGAACAACTATCGTAATACTATGAGAAATGGATTGACAGTAGCAGGAAACTGCAAAGGGTGGGGGTCGGGGAGGTGGGATTGACAGTAGTGGAAATCTGCCTGGGGAAGGGTGGGCACACCTCATCAACAAGGGTGCCTGCACTATGAATATTTGTATACCTAACCCTGAATTGTACCCCACATCTTTAAAATTAAAAGTTTGAAAGTTAAAAACAAAAGAAAATATGGTATATATACAGAATGGAATACTATTCAGCTTTTTAAAAGGAGGAAATCTTACCATTTGCAACAACATGGATGGAATTAAGAATGTTTATGCTAAGTGAAATAAACCAAACACAGAAAGACAAAAAAAAAAAAAAAAGAAGAAGAAGAAAAGAAAGAATAACAGCAGACCCATCTACAGAAATACTACAGGTTACAAGAGATTAGAGCCCGATTTTTGAACATCTCAAAACCAAACAATTCCAACCAAGAATTTCCTATTCAGCTAAGTTAAGCTTCATTAAAAAAATAAAATAAAATAAAATTCATCACAGACATCCAATCCCTAAGAGTTTGTGCTGCTTCCAGATTAGCTCTGCAGGTAACACTTAAGAAGGTATTATGCATAGAAAAATGAAAAATAAAGGACAACAATGCACTTTGCAAAAATGTAGGAAAACAAAGAATCAACATGGCATACATCATGACTACAAAATTGAAAATATGCTCAATTATTAACCTAAAAATAAAAGAAAACCAATAAGCAAACAAAAAACTTTATAGGAACATCATGACAGATATAAATTATTACATCTCAATAATCAGCATGAATATGAATGAATTAAATGCACCAATGAAATGGTGCAAACTGGATAAAAAAGCATGACCCAACAAGATGCTACTCCAGGAAATGAATCTCTTTACAATGGACACCCACAAATAAAATTTAGAGGATGGGGAAAAAAAAAACATTCAGGCAAATGGAAAACAAATAAACAAAAAAAGCCAGATTCAATATGAGACCAAAAAAAAAAAAAAAATCTTCAAGCTGTCAAAAATTTTAAAAGATATGGAAGGACAATACATAATGATTAAAGGTTAAATCCATCAACAAAGAATATCCATCCTAAACATATATGCACCCAACACAGGAACACCAGGTTTTATAAAGCAACTATTGAGTAAACTAAACAAAAAAAGATATTGACATTAGCAGTATCATAATTGGGGACTTAAATACCCCACTAACAACGCTAGATAGATCTTCTAGGCAAAAAATCAACTAGGAGATCTGAAACCTTAACTTGACAACTGACCAAATGGACTTAATAGATACTTAAAGAACACTTCCCTCAGCAACAACAGAATAAACATTCTACTCATCACCATAAGAAACATACTCCAGGCTGGGCTAGGTGACTCAGCCTGTAATCCTAGTGTTTTTGGAGGCCGAGGTGAGGGGATTGCCTGAGCCCGTGGGTTTGAGACCCACCTGGGCAACTTGGCGAGACCTCATCTCTACAACAAATCAAAAATTAACCGGGTGTGGTAGCGTGTGCCTGTAGTTTCAGCTACTTGGAAAGCTGAGGTGGAAGGATCACTGGAGCCCAGCAGGTTGAGGCTGCAGTGACCGGGAGTGGCCACTGAACTCCAGTCTATGTGAAAGAGTGAGACTCCAACTCAAAAAAAAAAAAAAAGAAAAAGAAAAAGAAAAAGAAACATACCCCAAGATTGACAATATCCTTGTTAATAAATTAAGCATAAACCTATTTCATAAGATCAAAATATTGCTATGCTCCTTCTCAGACCACAGGGGAATAAAAATAAATATCACCAAAAACAAGATCTCCCCAAAACATACAATTACACAGACACTAGAAAGTATGATGCTGAACAAATCCTTAGTCAACACAAAAACTAAAACATAAATTAAATGATTCTTGGAAACAAATGAAAACAAAGACACATCTTGCCAAAACCTCTGGGATGTCATGAAATCAGTACTAAGAGGGGAATTTATAACTCTACACACACACACACACACACACACACACACACACACACACATCAAGAAAATAGAAAGATAACAAGTTAACTGCCTAACAAATTACCTAATGGACTTGGAAAGGCAAGACCACCAAAACCCTAACTTAAGCAAACAAATACAGATCACCAAAGTAAAAGCCCAAATATGGGACCTAGAAGACAAAAATATCATAGAAAAAATCTATGAACAAAGATCTGATTCTATGAAAGAATTGCGGAGTCCTGCTCCCACAAAGTCCAAAGGGTACCCCAAAAGTGGAGACGGCATAGGCGTTTGAGGGGAAGAAAAGAGGGGAGAGAAAGACTGGGGAAGATTGGACACCCGTTAATGTGGATGTGGATGCCATTTATTGTGAGCTAGCAGCGAGCTTATATTTCTCTCTACAAGGGAAATAATCTCTACAATTTGTTGTCACAGAGCAAGTTAAAATCATCATTACAAAACAAATCACTTACAACAAATTACATGGATTTTTTTGTGATATTAAAGCGATGTTTAAGTTTAAGTATTCTTCTCCGTGCTTGGCTAATGTTCTCTCTAAGGGCAGAGACTATTTCCATCCAAAACAACATTATCTCAACCTAATGATATACCCTGTAAAAAGCAGTCCCCGCAACCCGTTAATATAAAATCTTAAGATTATAAAATTATAAAGCTTCTCATTAAACAACTCTACTTAAAACAAAACTTATATCCCAAATTAACTAATACATATTATAACCTAACAAATTTAAGTCTTTATAAATTTAACTTCGTTATTAAAATTATCCAGGGAAACAGGTTATCTCCATCATAAAGTCTCTGGGGGCCAGAACAACAGTTTCTGGTCCAGGGCTTTGGAGCAGTCTTTGTGTGGAAGAATGTGCACCTGGGAACCCTTCCCAAGGCTCCTGGCAGATGTTTCTTTTCTCATGGACAAGGAGTTTCTTCTTGAAAACTTTCTGATCTTTCAAGCCCCTTTGGTAGTTTCCTCTTGTTTGAATTCCTTCATTGTCTTCCTATTTGGAACATCTTATTTCTAAGAAAAAAACAGCTTAGAAGAAGCTTCTCAGTGATGTTTTTCAGGTCTCAAGATAGTTTCTGTTGTTAGATAAAATCTGTTTTACTCACTTAAATTCTACATCTAAACCCCTCAATTTCTTAAATACTAAAACTTTAATATGTATCCCAAACCCTAAAAAACAAACTTATAAATCACCTACATATACCTTAATATAAACTTTCACTGACACTTAAATCTTATGCCTACGATTATAAACTTATAGAACCTTATGTCTAAATACCATAACTACAACTACAAATGATGAGTAAAAATATTCAAAACAATTCTTTGCTTAAACAGAATCAGAAACTTCTTTTTACCAGGTATTAGTCACAAATCCTAAGCCTAAAAACAAGATTTGTAACCCAAAGAAAGAAAGCCCTTTAAACATGCCTCAGAGTCATCACATGGTCAAAAGGGACAGGTCAGACAACATAGTGGGAAGTGGAAAGATGGACAATGAGTTTCCAGTAGCTGAAAATACTTTGCATAAACGTGCTGTTTTCTTTTTTTCATGACTGCATGGAATCCTTTAGCTGTAACAGTAAAGGCAAAAGACTACAGGGCCTCAGCTTCCCAGACTCGCCCTGTGGCCCAGGGCCACCAGGACCCTGTCAATCTGGTGGGCCTCCAAACCTGGCTCCCAACAAAGTGTAAATAAGATTGATGGACTCTTAGCAGAATGACCAAGAAAAAGCCCAAGTAAACACAATCAGAAACACAAAAGATCAAGTTACAACTGACTCCAAAGAAAAAAAATATTTCAGAGATTACTATACACATCTGTGTGGAAACAGAGTCAGAAACCTGAATGAAAGGGAGGACTTTCTGAGATCACACAATCTCCCAAGGTTGAAACTGAGACCCTATGTAGACCAATGACAACCCAGAAAATTAACTTTGTCATAAGAAAACTTCCTATAAAAAACAAAACAAACAAAAAACGTGGACCAGACAGTTTTTCAGCAGAATTCTATAAAGCATACTAGGAGGAGCTGATACAAATCCTATTGAAAGGATTACAGGCAATCGGGAAAGACAGAACTCTCCCGAAATCATTTTATGAAGCTATGTCACACTGATACTGAAACTGAGTAAAGATTCAACAAAGAAAGAGAACTACAGGTCAATATTCCTGATGAACATAGATGCAAAAATTCTCAACAAGATTCTAGCAAATTGGATTCAAAGCACATTTAAAATAATCAAATATGACCAAGTAGACTCCAACCGTGTGATGCAGGGATGGTTCAACATCCACAAGAGCATAAATGTAATTCAACACATCAACATATATAAAAATCAGAAACACATGATTATACCATTGGACACAGAAAAATCTTTTGTCAAAATCCAGCATCCCTTCTTGATGAAAACCCTTGTACACCTAGGCATAGAGGAAACATTCCTCAAATATTAAGAGCCATTTATGATAAACCGACAGCCTACATATTGCTAAACAGAAATAAATTGGAAGCATTCCCCCTCCAAACCAGAACAAGAGAAGGTTGCCCACTTTCACCCCTCCTGTTTAATATAGTGTTGAAAGTCCTAGCTATAACAATCAGTTAAGAGAGGGAAACTAGGGGAATCCAAATAGAAAAAGAGGAAGTTAAGTTATCTTTTCTGATAATATGATCCTATACCTTGAAAATCCAAGAGAATCTGCCAAAAACCTTCTTGCACTGATAAAGGAGTTTGGCAAAGTTTCAACGTACAAAGTAAATGGGTGAAAGTCACATTTTTATACACAAACAACAAACAGGCAGAGAACAACGACAACAAAAGATGGCACAGTCCTATTTACAATAGCCAGAAAAAACCAACAACAACAACAACAACAAAACACAAAATACCTGGCATCTTCCTAACCAGAGAAGTGAAAGACTTTAACAACAAAAACTACAAAATACTGCTCAAAAAAATCAAAGAAAACACAAATAAATGGAAAAATATCCCATGCTCATGAGTTGGAAGAATCAACACTGATAAGATGTTCATCATTCCCAAGGCAATCTTGCAGATTCAATGCAATAGTGTTCAAATTACTAGCATTATTCTTCTCAGACCTGGAAATGACAATACATAAATTCATATGGAAACATAAACAATGACAAACAGCCAGAACAATCCTCAGCAAAAGAATCAGGTCAGGACATTTCACACTTCCAGACTTTAAACTTTATTACAAGGTTATAGTAAACAAAACAGGCTAGTATTGGTATAATAACAGGCATATAAAACAATGGAACAGGATATAGCTTCCAGAAGCAAAACCTCAATTTTTCAACCAAGTCACCTCTGACAAAAGCCTCCACCAACAACCTCTGGGGAGAAGATAACCACCAATTCAGTAAATGGTGCAGGGAAAACTGGATGACCACATGCAGAGGATTAAAACAGGACCCCTGTCTATCACCACATATAAAAATCAACACTTAAAATGGATCAAAGACACAAATGTAAAATCTCAGACTATAAGAATCTTAGGAAACACAGGAGACATTTTTACAGAAATTGCAATAGGCAATCAATTATTGATCAAAACCCCAAATGCCCACACTATAAGAGATAAGATATACAAGTGGGACCTCATCAAACTGAAAAGCATCTGCAAAGCAATAGAAGCCAATAAGAGAGTGGGGAGACAGCCCACAGAATGGGAAATAATAATATATGACAAAAACCTATCATTCAGGATCTACAAGGAACTCAAAAGTGCCAAAAGAAAACAAAAACAAAACAAACAGCACTATTACAAAGCAGGCAAAATATATGAATAGGCACTTCTCAAAAGAAGACATACATGCAGTTAACAGATACATGAAAAATGCTCAGCCCCTCTAATCACCAGAGAAATGCAAATCAAAACCATACTGAGATGCCACCTAATTCGTGTCAGAATGGCCATCATTAATTACTCAAAAACAAAAAATGATGGACAGGATGAGGAGAAAAGAAAATGTTTCTACACTGTTGGTGGGAGTGTAAACTAGTACAATCTCTGTGGAAAACAGTGCAATGATGTCTAAAATATTTAAAAGTTGACCTTCCGTTTGATCTAACAATCCCTCTTCTGGCTATATATTCAGAAGAACTCAAATAATTCTGCGAAAACAATCCCTGCACATACATGTTTATTGGAGCACTGTTTACAATAGCAAAACCATGGAACTAACCGTGCTGCCCATTGAAAGTGGACTGGATAAAAAAATAATGTGATACATATACATGATGGATTATTATGCAGCCATAAAGAAAGACAAAATTATGGACTTCACAACAACTTGGATATATGTAGAGTCTATCATACTCAGTAGTCTATCACAGAAACAAAGGACTGAGTACCACATGTTCTCACTCATAAGTGGATCCTGAACTTTTATCATAATATTACATGATAGGAATTGGCAGTAGCTGGATACTGCCAAGGAAGGGAGTTGGGGTACATAACATCAATAACAGTACCAGATCTCAAACCAGCTGAAGTGAGGACCTATGGGAGACCCAAACTCTACCTGAACAATGAACGCTTATGTACTTAATTCTGAATTATACCCCACATCTTTAAAATAATAATAAAAAAGAGACATAAGAAATAAGCAGATAAAGTTGAGTGAAACAGAACATAAGGTACTAGAAGGAAGAATTTTGTGTTAGTTGTTAAAGCATTGGAAACTTGGCCTCAGTGTTAGTGAAATTATTCACATCATGAAAATTTTCAAATGCCACAAAACAGGTTTACCAAAGATAGTTTACCGGCACCATCATTGGCAACTGAAGAAATTGGAAGAAACATTTTAAGAGACAACCATGACTAATTTAGATGCCTAGAGAATCTGAACTTTAGTAAACCAAATCCAAAGAGATACTCTTGCCTCTTCTGCCTAGAGACTTGATTATAGAGGAAGATTTTTGTTTCAAGATCAAAAGTTGTTAACTCAAAGCAAAATTATGCTTCTATGAAAACTCATGAAAAGTAAAGCTATATGATTCTGAAGAGATTCTTAGGAGAAAGGGAGGATAAAACAATTGAGTGATTTATTCTGACTTATGATACTACTGATAGTTACTTTTTAATAGATTATTTTACTTTATTTTATTCTAGAGATTTGGGGTACAAGTTAGAATTAGCTACACAAGTAGGCTGTGTGCATGTAAAATTTGTGTTTCCAACTAGTTTTCACCTTCCCACGTTTAGGACCATGTACCCTTTGCGCTGTTGCATGTCCCCAACTTCCTGCAGCCGTGTCTAGGGACTCTCAATCTCTGTCTTGGGATAACGTGATTAATGTTCACGTCCCACTTATGATTGAGAACATGCAGTATTTAGTTGTTTCTGTGATAGATCACTAAGTATGATGGTCTTCAACACCATCCAATTTGTTGTGAAGTCCATGATTTTGTTCTTTATGGCTGCATTATTATCCATTGTGTTTATGTACCACATTTGCTTTATCTAGTTCACTTTCGGTGGGTAGTAGGGTTGGTTCTATGTTTTTGCTGTTGTGAATAGAGCAGCTTTAAGCTTGTATGTACAGGTGTCTTTTTTGGTAGAATGATTTATGTTTCTTCACATACATTCCCAGGGGATGTATTGTTCGATCATACAGAAGGTCAATTTTCTGTTCTTTAAGGAATGGCCATACTGCTTCCCATAGAGATTGAACTAGCCTAAACTCCCACCAACAATGTAGAACTGTGACCTTTTTTTCTACACCCTTACCAGCATCTGTTGTGTTTTGATTGATTAATGATGGTCTCATCGTGGTTTTAATTTGCATTTCTCTCATGATTATTGTGGCTACCATTTTTTGATGTATCTGTTGGCTGCTTGTATCTCTTCTTTTGAAAAGTGTCCATTCACTTCCTTTTCCCACTTTTTAACATAGTTTTTATTTGTTTCCTTTCAGCTTGTTTGAGTTCCTTGTAGATCCTGGATGTTAGGAGCTTGTCAGATACATAAATGGCTCCATTTTCTTTAGGTTTTCTAGTATATTTGCATATAGGTTCTTGTAGTAATATCTGATAATCTTTTGAATTTTTTCAGAATCAGTTCTGACTTCACCTTTTGCATTTCCTATTCTGTTGTCTCCCCAAGAGAGTAGGAAAAAATATTGTCTTGATTGTTTCTTTTGCTAAACAAAAGCTTTTCAGTTTGATGAGGTCCAATTTATCCATTTGTCTATCTTGTCTTTTATGGTATTGATTTTTGAGAATTGATCAAGAATTTCTTGCCTACTTCAATGTGTATATGAGTGTTTCCTATATATTCTTCTAGCATTCTTATAGTTTCAGGTTTTATATTTATTCTTTGATTCATTTAGAGTTGAATTTTGTATATGGTTATAGTTAGAGGTCATGTTTCATTCTTCTGCATGTGGTCAGCCAGTGTTCCCAGCACCATTTGCTAAATATGGTCTCCTTTCTCCAGTGGTTGTTATTGATGGCTTTGTCAAAGTTGATTTCATTGAGAGATTGAGATTTTGCTTCCATAATCTCAGTCCTGTTCCTTTGGTCTATGTGTCTATTCATGTACCAGTACCAGGCGGTTTGTTTACTATAGCTTTGTACTAACAGAAAATTTTAAAGTCTGGAAATGTTGATACCTCCTGCTTTGTTCATTTTGCTGGTAAATTTTTTGACTATTTGTGCTTTTTTTTGTTTCTATATGAATTTATGTATTTTTGTTTCAAGGGCTGTAAAAAATGTTGCTGGTAATTTAATGGATACTGCATGGAATCTGTAGATTGCCTTGGATAGGATGGACATCTTGACAATATTGTTCTTCAGATTCATGAGCATGGAATGTTTTTCCATTTGATTGTGCCATTTTTTTTATTTCTTTGAGAAGTGTTTTGGGGTTTGCATTGTAAAATTATTTCACTCCTCTGGATAGGTGGATGCCAAGGAATTTCTTTTTTGTGTGTTGTTATTGTGAAAGGGATTGTTCTGCTTATTTGGCACTTTGTCTGATTGTTGTTGGTGTATAGAAATGCAACTGTCTTTTGCACATTGATTTTTGTATCCAACACTTTACTGAAGTTGGTTCTCAGTGCAGGGAGGCTTTTTTTAAGTAGGATTTATTAAGAAGACAGAAGCTCCCACAGCAGGAGGGGGACTGAAAGAGGTTAAGTACAAGGAGGCTTTGACAGACTCCCTAGGGTTTTCAGGATATAGATTCATATTGTCTGCAAAGAGGAATAGCTTGACTTTCTCTTTTCTTATTTGGATACCCCTGATTTTTTTCTCTTGCCTGATTACTCTGACTAGAACTTCCACCATTACGTTGAACAGAAGGGGTGAGAGTAGGCATCCTTTTGAAGTTCCCATTCTCAAGGGAAATGCTTTCAATTTCTGCCATAAAGCAAATATTTACTGTGGGTTTATCAAAGATGGCTCTTACTGTTTTAAGGAAACTGTTTCTTCTATGCCTAGGTGTCCAAGGGTTTTTTTAAAATCAAAAATGAATGCTGGATTTTGTTGAATGTTTTCACTGCTCCTAATGATATAATCATATGGTTCTTGGTTTCACATCTGCTGATGTGCTGAATTACATTTATGATCTTTTAAATGTTGAACCAGTCCTGCATCCCAGGTATAAAGTGCACTTGGTCATGGTGGATGATCCTTGAGATGTGTTGTTGAATCCTATTTCCTAGAATCTTGTTTAGAATTTGTGCATCTATGTTCATCAAGGGGATTTTCCTGTAATTCGCTTTCCTTGTTGGGTCTTTGCCAAGTTTGGGTATTAGCATGATGCTGGTTTCTTAAAATGAACTGGGGAGGATTCCGTCTTTCTCAATTGCCTGAAATACTTTCAGTAAGATTTGTATATCTTGTAGAATTCAACTGGGAAGCCATTGGCTCTGGGGCTTTTTTGGGGGGTAGTTAGATTTCTTATAACTGAGTCAATTTCCTGGATTACTTAGAGTTTCAATTTCTTCTTGTTTCAACCTTGGGAGATTGTGTGATATCAGGAAGTGCTCCATTTTCTTTAGGTGTTCTAGTTTATTTGCATATTGGTTTTGTAGTGATCTCTGATAATCTTTTGAATTTTTTCAGGATCAGTTGTGACATCACCTTTTGCATATCCAATTGTGTTTATCTGGTCTCTCTCTCTCTCTTTTTTAAGTCAATCTGGCCAGGGAACTGTCAATCTTATTTATTCTTTCAAAGAACCAACTTTTGGTCTTGTTGATTCTTTGTATAATAAGTTCTTAGTCCTTAACCCATGATTTTACATTGGTGTTCTACTTTCTTCTGCTAAAGTTAGGATTTAGGTTATCTTGCCTTTCTATTTCCTTTAGGTATGACGTTTGTCCTCTTGTGTTTGTTCTGTTTTCTTGATTTATGCATGTAAACTTTTTTTCTCTTAACACTGTTTTCATGGCATTCTAGAGATTCTGATAAACTGTGTCTGTGTTTTTGTTTGTTTCCAGGTATATTTTAATTTTATTCTTGATTCTATGTTGATCCAGAAGTTGTTCAACAGCATGTTGTTTAGAGACCATGTCTCTGTGTGTTTGGAGGAATCTTGTTGGTGGTGATATTTAATTTATTCCACTGTGCTCTGAGAAAAATGCATAATATTATTTGATTCAATTTTTTGAAATTTGCTCATGCTTGATTTATGTCCAAGAATGTAATCTATCTTGGAGTATGTTCCATGTGCTGATGAGTAGAAAGTGTACCTTATAATTGTTGGGTGAAGTGTTCTGTAGATGTCTATGAAGTTCATTTGACTGAGCATCGAGTTGAGGTTCCAGATCTACTTGTTGGTTTTTTTCCCCTCAATAACCTATCTAAAGCTTGTTGTGACATATTTAGGTTTCCTACTATGATTGTGTAAGAGTCAATGTCCTCTTTTAGTTTGCTTAGTAGTTGTCTTATAAAACCTGGTGCACCTGTGTCTAGTGCATATATGTTTAGGATGGATATTTCTTGTTGGTGAATTGAACCTTTTATCATTATGTAGTGTTCTTCCTTGTCCTTTTTAATTTTTGATGGCATAAAGACTGTTTTGTCAGATATTAGAATAGCTATGCCTGCTTTTTTCTCTTTTCCATTCACTTAAAAGGTCATTTTCCAGCCTCCAATCCTGAGTCTCTGTGTGTCTTTTGCAGTGAGATGAGTTTACTGGAGGAAGAAGATTGTTGGATTCTGTTTTTTAATCCAGTTTTCCACTCTATGACTCTTTAGTGGCACATTTAGTCCATTTACATTTGAGGTGATTATTGATATGTGAGTTTATCCCTGTTATAGTACTCCTATGCAGTTTCTTTCTTTCTTTTTAACTTTTGCATTTGTATATTTGTGTATGGTCATATTTGTTGGTCTTTTATATGCTCTATTTACTCTGTGATTGCCTGTACTTTTGTGGTATGCATGACTGTTTTGTTTGTTTTTTTGTGCTCAACACCTTCCTAAGTGTCTCCTGAAGCTGATCTGGAGGCAGCATAATCTCTTCAGGATTGGATATCTGGGAAGGATTTTAGTTCTGCATTGCTGATGAGGCAATGGCTAGGTAGGAAATTGCTTGGTTGAAATTGCTTTAAGAAGTTTAAAAATTGAATTCCAATTTCTTCAGGCTTTTATTGTTTCTGCAGATAAGTTTGGAGCAATTGTGATGGTTTTTCCCTGGTAAATAATCTGACCTTTCTTCCTTGCTGCTTTTAGTGTTTTTTTATTTTGTGTTTGCCTTTTAGAGGCAAACTACTATGTTTGATCTTCTCACAGAATATCTTGCAGGGATTCTCTGAATTTCTTTCACTTGGATGTTCATCTCTCTGGCAAGATGAGGGAAGTTCTCTTAATGACTTCATGGACTGTTTGTTCCATGGTGTTTTCATTTTTTTTTTTTCCACTTTAAGGATACCAGCCAGGTGTAGGTTTTGTCTTTTGAACAAGTCATACAGCTCTCAGATGTCTTCTTCCTTCTGAGTTTTTAAAAATGTTTTTAACACTTTGTATTAATTCCATATTTTGGCTTTCAAGGGCTGAGATTCTTTCCTCTGCTTGGTGGAGCCTGTTCCCAATACTTGTTACTTTGTTATTGATTTTGAGTATGTAGCTCTTTATTTCTATTTATTTCACAGTAGGCTTTTTTTTAAGTTGGTCAACTCTGTTTTTACTTCTTGTATGATTTCTTTGAGTTTCACTTCATATTTATCTTGGTTTTTGTCAATATGTGCCATCCATTCTCTGATTTCTGTGTTTTAAACTGGGACAGGTCTTTCTGGGAGGTTTCTACAGTTTGTGCTCTGGTGGCTGCTCTTTTGTGTGCCATCTCTCTAAAATTCTGAGAGATGCTTGTTTTTTAATCTTTCCTCAGTGAGAGAGGGTAGATCTTCAACCTATGGCAGGTTCTTGATACTGTAGTCTTTTCTTCACTGCTAGACCTGATAGGTTAGATTCTCTGCCCCCTGCTTTATGTGATTGATGACCCATAGTAGGGAGGAGGAAGAGATCAATCTGCTCATGGGACACAGGATCATTAGCCTCCCTCCTTTTCCTTGCATGATCTCAGCTTCTACACACACCTAGCTCATGGTTGGTAGATGGTATTAGCATCTGGCATAGTCAATGATTAAAATTTTGGCCATTCTAGCAGGTGGATAGTGTATTTCATCACTGTTTTAATTTGAATTTTCTTGATATCATATAATGTTGAATACCTTTTTATATTCATCATGCCATATGTATATCTTCTTTGGTGAAATAATTGTTAAGAGATCTTTTGTTTTTTAAAAAACATTTGGATTCCTCATTTTTTTATTGTTGACTTTTAAGAGTTCTTTGTATATTTTTAATACAAGTGTTTCTAATCAGTATTTTCTTTTGCAAATATCTTCTGTCAGTCTGCAACTTGTCTTCTCATTTTCTTGAGAGTGTTTTCACAGAACTGATGTTTGTAATTTTCAAGAAGTCCAACTTATTAAATCTTTATTTTATGTATCATGTTTTGGGTATTTTATCTATTATCAAATTCACAGTTATCTATATTTTCTCCAAAGTTATTTTCTAGGACTTCTATAGTTTTGCATTTTATATTTAGGTCTGTGATTCATTTTAAGTTTGTTGTGAAGGGTATGATGTTTGTGCCTATATATATACACACACACACACACACACACACACACACATATGTATATATATATATATAGGCATGTGGATTTCAAGTTATTTGAGCACCAGATAGCCTTTGTTGAAAAATCTATTTTTTTCTTTATAGAATTGCCTTTGCACCTTTGTCAAAGATCAATTGACTATATTTGTGTAGTTCTACTTCTGAGCTTTCTAGTCTGTTCCATTGATCTGCTTGTATATATGTTGGCCGATATTTCACTCTCTTGATTACGGTATCTTTAAAATCAGTCTTGATATCAGTCAGTGTTATCCTTAAAATTTTGTTCTTATCTTTCAGCAATGTGCTGATTATTCTGGGTCTTTTTGCTTCTTCATAAACTTTAGAATGAGTTCACTCATATCTACAAAATATCTTGCTGGCATTTTCATTACGATTGTAATGAATATATAGAGAACATTAGAAATAATTTATATCTTGACAATATTGAGAATTCCTACTCATAAACACTTAATATCTCTCCATTTATTTAGTTTACTTTTATTTCTTTTATCAGAGTTTTGTGGTTTTTTCATACACGTCTTTTTTATTTTAAATTGCAGTCTTTTATTGCTGGTTTATGGGGAAGCAAGTGACTTTCATATATTAATCTTGCATTTTGTAACTTTCTTATAATCAGTTAGTAGTTTCAAAAGTGTTTGTTGTCACTGATTCTTTTTTATAGTTATACAGCTATGCTATCTGTGAATAAGAACAGTTTTATTTCTTCCCCCCAATCTGTGTACCTTTTATTTCCTTTTTTTGTCTTACAACATTAGCTAGGACTTTCTGAAGGATGCTGAAAAGAAATGATAAAAGAGAAAAATTATTGTTTAAAATATTAGAACATTGATTCCTAAATTACATTATATATTAACTAAGTAATTTAATTTTACTACAGCAGACTATCTTATCTACTTCTTCTTCTGAATTTTAATTTCACTCTCTAATCATATATATATATATATATAGAGAGAGAGAGAGAGAGAGAGAGAGAGAGAGAAATAAAAGATTAGAATCACACTTTGAATATATGGCCTATAGAGTTCTCACCTATCTTCTATTGGTGATGAACCTCTTTAAGTTTGGAAGGCCAGCCTTAATACTGCATTCCCTGTGAATCTGCCTGTGACTTCCTTTTCTAAATATAGCCACTTTCTTCTATGGAGTCATAGCTTGGTAAAACCATTTAACATATTTTATTTTAATTATATTTTAAATATTTTTCCTGTTTCTCTTCCATGACTGGACTATGTCATACTTTTATCTCTAGAATGTAACACTTTTCTGATGCATATTTTTTCTCAACATATCCTTTTGCATTACCATGTGGAGTAAATACCTCCAAATAATAATAATATCAATAATTTAAAGTTAATATTCTTATTATATTTCATGTGCATTCTAAGAAGTTTATATAATGACATTTAGAAATGACTAATAAATATTTATAATGATATCTAAAAATATATAATGTTTCCATATGTTTTAATATATTTATCAAATATTTACTAATGATTATATGCCTAATATTTTATGGTTTTATTATATTAATACATTTCAAAATGAAAAAGATTATAAATTTTGCAGAACTAACTCACAAATTTAAGTGGTTTAAAATAGGTTCCATTTGAATAAATTGAATTTTGATTTCCTTAGATGTGGTTTGAATGTTACTTAGGAAAAATCATTTGACATAATTGCTTTCAAGTTCAGAACTAAATTTTGTTTGTAATTTTGAGTATCTATCTGCTTATAATAATTCATATTATTTGGATATAAATAAGATGTTGATAAAGACAGACACATGTGAATAAACAACTGAAAAGTTTGGAAAAAAATAGTTTAACGGTTAATATTTAGCATGCTTATGAATGAATAGCATTCCAGTTAAATTTTGCATTTCATGGGAAACTAATTTATTTATGCATAATCGTATAATAAATTAACTATAGAAAAGGCAGGTTAAAAGGAATTGCATACTAGACACATTATAAATGGTGTAACATTAACATTCTAAAAAAGACATGAAGCCGAGGATACACCTTTGTTATCTATCACAACAACACTAGGTCAAATAAAAAGATTTTAACATATTTGGTTTAAGTACAATTCATTTTCTGAATTAAGGCCTACAGATTTATTGTTACCTCACTTAAGACTTACATATCAGGAGAAGGAAGAATGGAATAGACTAAGAGATTTAGGGATGTGGTGTATAATTGTAAATAATCCAGATAGGATGATGACTGTTTTCTTTCCCTCCACTTATTAGTCATGGTGGAGATGAATTACAAAGAAAGAAATGCAAACAGAGAATAAGCATTCAGACTCCATTGGGAAAGTTTTAAAGACCAATTGCAAATTAACATGTTTGGAACTTAAGTGTTAATATCATACATTTCATTTCATTTTAATTGGATTTTCACATAAACCTGCAAGACAAAATATTGAATAGATGAGGTTACTTTTGAAAGAATAACTTATTGAAGAGTATATTGTAATTGGCAGACCTAGACTTCTATCCTTGGTTTTCTTTTGTCAAATCCTGAAATTTTTTTCCCATTCTGAATCATAGTCCCAAATGATTAGCTAGCAGAGCCTAGAAACTAAAATTTGAGTGGTAGAAAACAAACAACTATAGAAGCAAACAAAAATAAAAATTATTTAAAAGAGGCAGAAGTTATGGAAAACAATGTGGTCATAAAATCAAATCAAAGATCTTGTGCCCTAAGAGGTGTGAATCTAACAAAAATCCCAGATAATAGAGGCTACTCAGAAAAAAATAAAAGAGTACAATTATTGAATTTAAATCTATAAAATTAAGATTTTCTATTTCTTTCCTGAGTCAGGCTAATTTATGGTGGTGAGCAGATAAACCTGGCTGGGGACATAGAAAAACGTAATGGATCAAAATTATTCTCAGCTTAGAAAATACATATTATTTTAAACAAAAAATCATGTATGTTTTTCCAAATTTTAGTGTTCACTTAGGACAAGCTGATTTTCAGCTCAAATGTTTGGAACTTTGGATTTTTAAAGGATATATGCCAAATGTTATGTTTAAATTAAAATGTTTAAAAAGACAGTCTTCTAAAGCAGAATTTCTTCACCTCAATGCTCTTGACATTTTGGACTGAAGAATTCTTGTTTATGGGAGTTCGCCTGTATGTTGTAGGAAATTTAGCTGCATTCCTGACTCCTAACCTCTGGAAAGCCCCACCCCCAGTTGTGACAACTGAAACAAGTCTCCAAACATTGTCAAATGTCTCCTAAAGGGCAAAATTTTCCTCAGTTGAAAACCACTCTCTTAAAGATAACAGTTTTATAATGTCTCATTCTTAGAAACAGTGTTATATAACATGTAGTCATAAAAACATAGCTAAAGTATTTATTTGAGCTCTTTTAGTTCTTAGACAGTTTTTTTTTAATTTCTAGGAATAAATGAACTAAAACACAGTTTTTCGTCATTGTTTTTAAATCAGGAGACTAAAGGCATTGCTAAATTTTGACAGATTTTATAGTAAATACTTGTTTCTCATAATGGAAAATGATCTTTTAATTTTTTTTAGATTTGTTTTCTAACTAATACTTTTATAGATAGTTTTCTGTGAATTTATAGGAAGACATCAAAACAAATAAAATGAAATAAAATAAAATTTATCACCTTCCTAAAAGTCAAACCTATACGACTTTTAAACATAACTAGCAATCCAAATTATTCTCTTTCTATCATACTATTATAAATATAGGCCATTTGTCAAATATATATACAAAATATTTTTCTCATGGTTAGGAGCCCAGGGCATTGTCATGATCATTTCCAACTATGTATGGGTACACACTACACTATGTGACTTGGGAGTTTTAAACATTTCTTAAAACCACATAATATGCAAAACCTTTCAGATATAAAGATGCTGAATCGTGGTCATTACTTTTAAACCAGCTAAGCATTAATTTCCTTAAATTCCCTATACCAAACACAAAAAGACAATGAGAGATAGGAGAACAATTTAAATGCTCCTGTGGCACATGTAGAATGACAGTGCTGTGCATCCTTATTTCACTGCAAATAACAATTGTATACACCAAGAGGATAATCTTTTTCAGAAGACTCCAGCAGATAAATTTTTATTGATCTAAATAATTCAGCAGCTTGTTATAATAAAACCACTTCATATTAAGCTTTTTTTTTTTTCGTCGGTCTTAAATGCACACAGTAGTATCCACTGGATACTACTAATATCTGATGCAAACTAGAGATTTCCCTGTTTATGATGAGTTGTAGCTCTTCAAAGAACTGAGCCCATTGTTAGGGGACTTGGTTCAACATTTGCCAGAAAAAAAGAAAAACTAATCCCAATGTGGAGCAAAGGAACAAAGAAAATAACAGAGCTTTGCTGGTCATTATGTTGATCTGAAAGGAGATTTCATAGTCACAGCACATCTGGAGGTTAGTTTTCCAGTCGGTCCTTCAGGGACTAGGAGGGAGATTAAAATTTATATAGAGCAAATATAATTCTCAATAAAATTTGAGGGGCAGTAACAAGTTTTATATTTGGTAGCTGTCTTCTCAATATATCACATATGAAATGAAAATTTTTAAGATATGAAAAGACAGCATATTTAAAATCTAAAACATGCTTTTATAGTACTTTATTAAAGTTTTCTTGATTTAGCAGCTTAATTCTGTCAATCTTTTTGGATCATTTTTTCTTTGAGATAAAAGCCCGCTCTCCTAATGACACATTGTCCTGATTTGATGCTCCCATGATCTTGATTAGCAATATCCTGGAGCTTCTACTGCCATACTTGCCCCCACTACCTTCATCTCCTTCTCACTCTTATAACAGGCCCTGTATTTATTCTTAGATACAGTAATTTGAGTCTTGTTTAATTTATTTATATTTGTCTGGAATCAAAGGAAAATCTCAGGATGAATTTCCAAAGGGTTATTTTACCACTTCAAATGCAGCTTACACATATTTTATCCAACTTTTAATTTAAAGTAATATTTAGCTTATAACACTTGATTCCAGCTTCTCCAACTTTTCATCAAGATACATTGAAGAGGAAAGATATTATTATTTCTAGCCCTAAGAATGGCAGTTTGTCTAAGGCTAAAACCCAGGGAAATATAAGTTAACTTAATATAAGTTAAACCAGTGTGAAAAAAACGTGTTCAGATCAAATGGAAAAAGATGGAAAGACATCAGCATCCTCCCGTACTCTATACACTCCTACTCAGAGTCTTTACCGACAGAGCTTTGGGCAACGGTACCATTTCTGAAGTAGTGTGATTAGTATTGCTTGCCCCACCTAGAAAATTGTTTTAAATGCATTTTAATACAAAATATATATTTTTATATATAAATTCACAAAATATTTGTAAAGAAAAAAATATTTTCTTAAATTCTACACAATCCCACTCTTCTGCCTAAAGTGGCCCCTGTTACTAATTTGGTATGCCATTGCAGATGATTTTACTGTGCATTTACATATATACCTTGTATGTGCATATACAAATGTATAAATTTTGGGTTGTGTTTGTATAAACACACATATCTGAACCAGTTTTTGCCATCTTAAGACCATATTACTTAATATTTTTCTCACTATTTTTTTTAATAACACATGTATATTTTGAGGAAATCTTTTTGACAATAGAAAATAATTTCATAGTAGTCTGCAGTATTGACGCTACACAGTATCTTTATGACTTGTTTATTTACATAAAGACTTTAAGGTGCTTCTTTTTTAAAAAATTGCAAAATCATAGTGCATAAATTAGACTACTTGTTAAAATGCACAAATATTTCTCTTCGATAAGTACCGTAATTTGCTTTATCAATCTCACCGGAAGTGAATTAGAATCACCATTTTTTACATTCCTGTCAAAAAATGTTTTTTGAATATTTTTTCAACTTTTGCCAATCTGAAAGGCTTACAATACTGCCATGTTTTATTTTTTTCCTCTTCTTCATTTTATTTTTAAGATGTTGGGTACAAGTCAGGGTTAGGTACATAAGTTGTCTACAAACAGCTGAAGTTTGGGCTTCCTACTGGTCCTCACTTCCCCTGGTTTAAGATCAAGTACCCTTAGTGATGTTATGTTCCCCCCTCCTCCTTCCCTTGGCAGTGTCCCACTACTGCAAATCCCTCTCTTATAGCATTGTGATAAATGTTCAGGACCCACTTGTAAATGAGAACATGCGGTATTCAGTTATTTGTTTTTGTGATAGATCACTGAGTATGATGGACTCTAAATCGATACAAGTTTTTGTGAAGTTCATAATTTTGTCCTACTCTATAGCTGTGTAATATTCCATTGTGTACATGTACCAGAGATTTTTATCCAGTCCACCTTTGATGAACAGCACTGTCGGTTCCATGTTTTTGCAATTGTGAACAGTGCTACAATAAGCATGTGTGCACAGGTATCTTTTTTGCAGAATGATTTGAGTTCCTCTGAGTATATTCTCAGAAGGCAGATTGCTGGGTCATATGAGAGGTCAATTTCTAGATCTTTTAAAAATCACCACACTGATTTAAATCGAAGTTGCACTAGGCTACACTTCTGCTAACTGTGTAGAATTGTTCCCTTTTTGCCACATCCTTGCCAGCAACTGTTGTTTTTAGATTTATTGATGATGGTCATTCTTGTGTTAGCTGCTCGTAAGTTAATTCCTTTTTTAATCAAGCACCTTGCAATTTGTGTTTTCTTTTTGTTATTATCTGTTGATAGTCTCTGTTCTTTTTTTATTAAATTTTATTTTATTGTAGCGATATAGAGTACAAGTAAGGATTGACTATACAAGTAGCCTGCATGCAAGTGAAGTCTGGGCCTTCAACTGACCCTTACTTCCCCTGGTACAGGACCAGTATGCTTTGTATTTTTTATGTGCCCCCTCCTTCTATACTCCCTGCCCTGGCAGTACACAAGAACTGCTGATCTCCTCCTTGTGCTAATGTGCCAGTGCTCAGGTCCCACTTATGACTGACAACATGCGGTATTCAGTTCTTTGTTTCTGTGATAGATTACTTAATATGGTCTCCAACTTCATCCAGTTTGCTTCGAAGTTCATGATTTTGTTCTTTTTTATAACTGTGTAATACTATATCATGTCTATGTATCACATTCTCTTTAACCAGTCCACTTGTGCTCAAAAGGGTTGTTTCCATGTTTTTGCTATTGTGAGTAGTGCAGCAATAAAGAAGCAAATGCAGGTGTCTTTTTTGCAGAAGGATTTATGTTCCCCTGGGAATATTCCCAGAAGAGAGAATACTGGATCAACTGTATGGAGGATAAATTTTTAGTTCTTATAGTAATCGCTACAGCGCTTTCCATAGAGTTGAACTAAGTTTCACTTCCATCAACAATGTAGAAGTGTTCTCTTTTCTCTGCACCCACACAAGCATCGGTTGTTTTTTGATTTAATGATGGCCGTCCTAACTGGAGTTAGGTGGTATCTCATTGTAGTTTCGATTTGCACTTCTCTGATGATTACTGAAGCTGAGCATTTTTTCATGTGTCTGTTGGCTGATTATATGTCTTATTTTGAAAAGTGTCTATTCATGACCTTTGTCTACTTTTTAATACAGTTGTTTGTTTTTTTCCTTTCACTTCGTTTGAGCACCTGGATGAAGACAGATTAACAATACCATGGAAATGCCTCTCATAAGCAGTCACTACTATCCCAGAGTGTTACAACAAACATCACTTCTAACACCAGAAGTGACTTTTTCCTGTTTTTATAATTTTATGTAAATGCAATAGTATTTTAGTTTATTTTGCTTGATATTATGCTTTTGAAATTTTTCTATGATATTGCTTGAAGTAATAGTTTATATATTCTCATTGCGTTTCTATATCTTATTGTATGAATACTCTAAGTCACAATTTATCCATTCTACTCTTGATGAGCATGAACATTTGGGCAGTTTTTCATTTTTAGTTTTTATTGATAGTCTTTGTACGAATATTCTAATTCATATCTTATATGTAGGAGTTAAATTTCTGAGTTGTAGTGCATATATAACTTGAATTTTCACTACATATTTTTCCAACATTTACTCTCTTACTTGCAGATAGTTGCAATGTTCCACACTTTCACCAGCATTTAATAATTTCTTTGCTATTGTCTACTAGCTTGTTAGAGGTTAGTGATTGAATTAATCTTTTCAAAGAATAAAAATTTTGCTTTTTTGATTCTCTCTATTGTTTTTTAATCTTATTGATCTCTGCTATTATTTCCTCACCTCTACTTTGTTTCTCCTATTTTTGTCTACTTCCTGCAATTTTTGATATGATGTGTATCTATTTGTTTATTTCTCTTAAAATTTATATTTTTTTAATTATCCAAGAGAATTATTAATCTATAGATTATTTAGAAAAATATTTTATTTTTAAACATTTTTAGCCTTCTAATATATTCTGTTATTATTACCTTTATATTTAACTTTCTTGTGATAATAGAACATTCTCTGCATAATATCAATGTTTAAGACATACTGAGATATGATTTTATGGCCCAACATTTGTTCTTTATAGATAGAAATTCCACGTGTTCCTGAAAAGAAAATGTACTTTGCAACTGTTTCTTTAAGTTCACTAAAATGTAGTGTGCTAAAAATATATTATGTCTAGTTTTTTGATAGTATTGTCCAAATCTCATATAATTTATTTATTTTGGAATATTTATTTCAAAAATTATGGAGAAAGTATTACCAAAATCTTCAACTGTGATTACAGATTTTCTATTCCTTCTTTACTTTTTCCTAGTTTTTGCCTCATATATTTTAAAGGTCCTTTTTAGGTACACACCTTTTTAGATTGCTATATCTTTATGATGAACTGACTTCATAATCATTACAAATGTCCCTTGTTATTCTTGATACTTCTCCTTGACTTGACTCAAAACTCCCATTTCCTAATATTTAAAGAGTAAATATATATGTCTTCTATTTCTTACTTTTTAAAGTTATTTTTTAAGTTTCAATGTAAGTGTATGTACATTTTAAATACTTCTTTTTGAAAACATATATTCAACATAACCTAATATTATCTAATTTTGAAGGGAAATGTTCAGTGAATTTTACTAATGTAATCATTCGAATAGAGTATAAGACTACCAAACTGCTATTGTTTTCTATTGTTTTTAACCATATTTTATCCCCTGCTCTTAATTTTTAAAATTATTTTAGATTTAACATTATTAGGTATTCTGTTTCATTACTTTTATTACCTTTCAGTAACACATATTTGTATTGTTTCTTAGATGTTGCACTAAGGATTATGATATGAATTCTAGCACATTCTACTTAGAGTTGACATTGTACCACTCTATACAAGAATGAAGGAAACTATAATAGTACTATTTTATTACAAGCTAATTCTTTTGTGTCATTGTCAAATATTTTACTTAGACATACAATATTAACCTTACAATAAGATATCACTGCTTTGAGTAGCTAATTGTCAGTTAAGGAAGTGCCTCTTGGAGCTCCAGGTCTCCTCCCTGGCTGAAGTACCCAGTCCCTCCTCAAGCCACCACCCCTGCTGAGGCCCTTGGCGCCCATGCCTCAAAGCTCCGGGCCCCCTCCCTGGCTGAAGCGCCCAGCTCCACCTCAAGCCATCACCACCCACAGAGGCCAGAGGCCCTAGGCGCCTGCTCCTTGGAGCTATGGGTTCCATCCCTGACTGAAGCACACCACCAGGCCCAAAGCCACTGCCACCCATAGAGGCCTTCAGTGCCACCCCTTGGAGCTCTGGGCACGCTCTCTGACTGAAGCGCAGAGGCCTGCCTCAAGCCGCCACCACCCACCCATGGAGGCCCTTGGTATTCACCCCTCAGAGCTCCAGGCCCTCTCCCAGACTGAAATATCCCACCCTGCACCAAGCTGCTGCCACCCACAGAACTCCAGGCTCCCTTCCTGGCTGCAGTTCCCAACTCCGCTTCAAGCCTCCACCACCCAGGGAGGCCCACGACTCCCTCCCAATGGGGCTCCTGGCTCCCTTGTCAGCTACACTGCCCCACCCCCAGCTACCCTGACCACTACACTGGCCAGCAATGCCCAGAAGTCTCACACTCCACCTCCCCCAACTCATCCCTGACCACAGTGGGACAACAGAACAGCTGGAGCTTGAGACCAGGCAGAGACCTCCTTTGCCCCATGGGCTCCACCCAGCTTTGTGTAGCCTCCAGCTTGGGACCTAAGAACAAAGAAAGAAAAAGAGGCCCAAGCTGCATGTGACACGCCTACCTACAGCACCTGGCTGTCTTGGACTCTGCCTCCTCGAGCTGGACCCGGTTGCAGTAGAACCTGAGATCATCTGGAGCCCTGTGACTAGGCAGAGACCTGCAGTGCCCTGCGTATCCAGTCTTGCACAACTTCCAACTTGGGAGCTAAGACCTCATGTTTGTGTAAGGGAATAGTACATCTTGAGGAGGCTGCTCAGCTTGAGTGTCTGTATGATTCTATTCCTAGTTTGTTGTTGTTGCTGTTGTTTTATTTTGTTTGATTGTTTTTGACAATTTGGTTTAGTTCTGTATTTTGGTCTTCAAGTTCTGAGATTCTGTCTTCTGCTTGACTAATTGTGCTTTCTATGCTTATTAGTTTGTTATTTATTTCAATCGCTGTATTCTTTACTTGTATCCTTAATTCTAAAGAGAGTATTTTGGAAATAGCATCTTACCTTTTTATTCATTCGGCAACAATATGTATTTTAATTGTGTCATTTAATTCATTTGTGTTTAAAGTAATTCTGACAGAGAAGGACTTAATATTTCCACTTTGTATTGGTTTTGCCTGTCTTTTTAAAAATTTATAATTTTAAAGATGTGGGATACAATTCATGGTTAGGTATACAAATGTTCATTATGCAGGTATCCTTGTTAATGATGTGTGCCCCCCACCCTCTGGCAGTTTCCACTACTGTCAATACCTTTCTTATAGTATTATGATAATTGTTCAAGTTTCGCTTATGAGTGAGAACATGTGGTACTCAGATCTTTGTTTCTATGATAGATCACTGAGTATCACAGTCTCTAAGTCCACACAAGTTGCTGCAAAGTTCATAATTTTGTCCTTTTTATGGCTACATAATACTCCATTGTGTATATGCACCACATTTTTAAAAATCCAGTCTTCTTTCAGTGGGCAACATGGTTGGTTCCATGTTTTTGCTATTTTGAATAAAGCTATAATAAACATGCATGTGCAGTATCTTTTTCATAGAGTGATTTGAGTTCCTCTGGGTATACTCCCAGTAGGGCGATTGTGGGGTAGTATGGAAGATTGATTTTTAGATCTTTTAGGAATAGCCAAACTGTTTTCCACAGAGGTTGTATTAGTTTACACTCCCATAAACAATATAGAAGTGCTCCATTTTCACTGCATCCTTTCCAACATCTGTTGTTTTTTGAGTTATTGATGATGAGTATCTCAACTCGAATTAGGGGCATCTCAGTGTAGTTTTAATTTTCCTTTCTTTTATGACTAATGAGGTTGAGCATTTTTTCATATATCTGTTGGCTGCTTATATGTCTTCTTTTGAGATGTGTCTATGCATGTATTTTTGCCCCTTTTGTAATGGGGCTGTTTGTTTTTTTCTTTTCGACATGTTGGTGTTACTTGTGGATCATAGATGTTAGGTCTTTGTCAGATATACAGTTGGCAAATATTTATTTCCCATTCTGTGAGCTGTCTCCCTGCACTCTTGATGGTTTCTATTACTTTGCAGAAGGCCTGTCAGTTTGATGACTTCCCTCTTGTCTATCTTATGTCCTATGATGTAGACACTTGGGGTTTTGATCGATCAGGAATTGGTTGCCAGCTCCAATTTCCATAAGGATGTCTGCTGCATTTTCTAAGGTTCTTATAGTTTGAAGTTTTACATTTAGGTCTTTGATCCATTTAGAGTTGATTTTTTGTGTATGGGGATAGGTAGGGGTCTTATTTAAATCTTCTGCTTGTGGTCAGCCAGTTTTCCCAGCCCCATTTACTAAATAAGTCTTCCTCTCCCCAGTGGTTGATGGTGGAGGTTTTGTAGATGAGTTGGTTGAGAAATTGAGGTTTTGCTTCCAGAATCTCTATCCTGTTCCATGGTCTATATCCCTGTACTTGTACCAATACCAGGCTGTTTGATTATTGTAGATTTATGATAAAGTTTAAAGTCTGGGAGTGTAATATCTCCTGCTTTGTATATTTGCTGATGATTATTTTGGCTATTTGTGGTCATTTATGTTTCCATATGAATTCCTGTATTGTTGTTTCCAGATCTGAGAAAAATGCTGCTGGTAATTTAATAGGTATTGTGTTAAATCTGTAGATTACTTTGGGTAGGATGGACCGCTTAGCAATGTTTTTCTTCCCATTCATGAACATGGAATATTTTTCCACTTGTTTGTGTCATCTTTGGTTTCTTTGAGCAGTGTTTTATAGTTTTCATTGTAAAGATCTTTCACTTCTCAGGTTAGGAAGATGCCAAGATATTTCTTTTCTTTCTTTTTTTTTTTTTGTGGCCATTGTGAATGGGATTGTGCTTTCTATTTGGGATTCAGTTTGCTTATTGTTAGTGGATAGGAATGCAACTGCCTTTGCACATTTATTTTATGCCCTGAGGCTTTGTCAAATTCCTTTATCAGTGCAAGGAGTTTTTTGACAGATTCGCTTGGGTATGAAGGTATAGAATCATGTCGTCTGCAAAGAGAGAAAACTTGACTTCCTCTTTTCCTATTTGGATACCTCTGATTTCCTTCTCCTGTTTGATTGCTCTAGCTAAGACTTCCTATACTACGTTGAACAGGAGGGGTGAGAGAGGGCATCCTTTTCTTATTTGGCTTCTAGGGAAAATTGTTTCAATTTCTGTCTGTTTAGCAGTATGTTGGCTGTGGGTTTCTCATACTTGGCTCTTACTATTTTGAGGTGTGTTCCATCTGTGCCTAGATTTTCAAGGGTTTTTATCAAGAAGAGGTACTGGATTTTATTGAAAACTTTTTGTGCATCTGATGATATAATTATGTGGTTTTGTTTTTACCTCTGTTGATGTATTTAATTAAATTTATGATCTTGTGGGTGTTCAACCAGCCCTGAATTCCAGGGATGGAGCCTACTTAATCATGGTGAATCATGTGTTGTTGAATCTGTTTTGCTAGTATCTTGTCGAGAATTTTAGCATCTATGTTCATCAAGGATATTGACCTATAATTCTCTTTCTTTGCTGGATCTTTACCTGGTTTGGGTATCATTGTGATGTTAGCTTCAGGGTGAGTGCCATCTTTCTCAATTGCCTGGAATACTTTCAATAGGGTTGGTATCAGCTCCTGCTTATATGTTTTGTAGAATTCTCCTGGAAAGCCATCTGGTCCAGGGCTTTATTTTTTGTGGGTGGTTTTTTTTTTTTTTATGACATAGTCGATTTCCTGGGCTGTTGTTTGTCTATTTAGGGTCTCGATTTCTTCTTGTTTCAATCTTGATAGGTTATATGATGTCAGTAAATCCTCCATTTCATTGAGGTTTTCAAGTTTGTTTCTGTTCAAGTGCACATAGTAATCTCTGATAACATTTTGTATTTCTTCGGTGTCAGTTGTGACTTGATTTTTGGCATTTCTGATTGTGTCTATTTCAGCATTTTCTCTCCTTTTCTTATTCAGTCTTGCTAGTGGTCCAACAGCTTTGTCTATCCTTTCAAAGAACCAGCTTTTTATTTCATTCATTTTTTTGTATTATATTTCTGTCTTCTATGTCTTGATTTTGGGCTTTTATTGTGGTGATCTGGATTCTAATTTAAGGTTATGGTGGTCTTCCTTTTCCAACTTCCCTAGGTTATTTGGTAGACTGTTAGCGTGAACTTTCCCTTTTTTTCATGTGGGTTCATAGAGATATGAATCACCCTCTTAGTACTGCTGTCATGGCATCCCAGAGATTTTGGTAGGGTGTTTCTTTGTTTTCATTTGTTTCCAGTAATCTTTTAATTTTTGTTTTGATTTTTGTGTTTACCTAGGAGTTGTTGGCATCATGTTGTTTAGTGTCCATGTCTTTGTGGGTTTCTGGGTAACATTGTTGGCATTGATATTTATTTTTATTCACTGTGGTCTGAAAAGTTGTGTGGCAGTATTTCATCTTATGAAATTTGTTTATGTCTGATTTATGGTTGAATTTGTGGTCAGTCTTAGAGTATGTTACAAGTAGTGATGAGTAGAATGTATATTCAATGGTTACTGGGAGAAGTGTTCTGTAGGTATCAATTAAGTCCATTTGGTCAGGAATCACACTGAGATTCCAGATCTCCTTGTTGATTTTTTGTCTTGATGATCTGTCTAGGGCTGTGAGTGGGGGTATTTAAGTTCCCAGCTAAGATAGTGTTAGAGACAATATCTTTTTTTAGTTTACCTAGAAGCTGCTTCATGAAAGTTTGTGCTCCTATCTTGGGTGCATATATGTTTAGGATGGATATTTCTTGTTGATGGGTTGAACCTTTTATCCTTATGCAGTGACCTTTTGTATCTTTTTAATTTTTTGATATTTTAAAGGATATTTTGTCTGATAGTAAGATAATAACTCCTGTTTCTTTTGTGTTCCGTTCACCTGAAAAATTGATTTCCATTCTCTGACTTTGAGTCTGAGTGTCCTTTCTGGTGAAATGAGTCTCTTAGAGATAAAATATTGTTGCATCATGATATTTTACCCAATTTGCCATTCTATATCTTTTCAGTGGTGCATTTAGTCCATTCACATTCAGGCTAATTATTAAAATGTGAGAGTTTATCCCTGCCATGACGTTCTTATAGAGTTTGTTGTTGCTTCTCTTTGTTTATTTTCTTCCTTTTGATTTTTGGGCTGATTTATGTGTGTTTTCAATCTTTTTCCTGCATTCTTGAGAAGGGCCTTGTCATTCTTTTTTAAATTTCTTCTGTGTTTAATACTTTCTTAAGTGTTTCTTGTAAAGCTGATCTGGAGGCAATATAAACTTCTAAGGATTGAATGTCTGGGAAGGATTTCAATTCTCTATCACTGATGAAACTTAGCTTAGCTGGGTAGGTAATTCTTGGTTGAAATTGTTTATCTTTGAGAACTTTAAATATTGGACTCTGAACATGAATCTTTCCTAACCTGAAGTTTTTCTATAGATAAGTCTGCTGCTATTCTAATTGGTATTCCCCAATAGGTAGTCTGACCTTTTTCTCTCTTGCTGCCTTTAGGATTTTTTTTCTTGTATACCTACTTTGTTTAGGCGAATTACTATGTGTCTAGGAGTTGGTCTTCTCATTTGTTGTCTTGCAGGGTTTCTCTAAATCTCTTGAATGGTCACATCTCTCATGAGATAAGGGAAGTTGTATTGGATAATTTCATGGAGTCTTTGTTCCAAGGTGGCCTCTGTCTCTCTATCTGCCCCAGGGATTCCAGTTAATCTTAGGTTTGGCCTCTTGATATAATTGCTTATATCTTGGATGCTTTGTTCTCTCTTTTTCAGCTTCTTTTCTAAGTTTTTTTAACAGTTTGGGTTAGTACCATATTTTGGTCCTCAAGCTCTGATATTCTTTTTTCTGCTTGGTTAATTCTGTTTTCCATGCTTATCAGTTTGGTATTTATTTCATTCACTGTGTTCTTTGTTGTTGTTATCTCAGTTATCAACTCTTTCATTCTTTATTCTATTTATTCTCTCTATTAATATCTTGATATCAGGGTTTTTAGTTTGAGACCAGTCAGTCATTCTGGGAACTCTTCACTGTTTGAGTTACAAAGTCTGTATTCTCAGTTGTTGTCCTCCCAGGGGTCTGTATGAGACCCATATTCTTCCTTTGATTTTTCTTCATTTGTGTGTTTTCCTCCCCATTTTTTTTTTTTACCTTTTCTTTAATTCTATTGTTCAGTGATTGGGGGATAGCTTTTACTTCTGTTTTTTCGGTCTCCTATTCTTCCTTATGTAGATCATTTGGCTTTTTTCAATTTTGAAGCTGGAATGAGGGTGGGGAGCTGTGCTTTCTGTAGTTTTGAGACTTAATTAAGGGGGAGCTGTGATTCAGAAGCTATCTGCAGATCCCATTATCCACTGACAGGTGTGTGGGCCCCTGGAGCCCTCTTCCCACTGCCTTGCAATCTTTCCATGTAGTGGGAATGGATGTTTGCCCCCTAAAAGCAAATGAGATAAGCAAAAGGAAAAGATTGGAAAAAGAAAGGAAGAAGGTGAAAAGAAGGCGGAGAGAGAAGAATAAGAGGAAAAACAAACAGGCATACCAGCTAACAAATAAATAGAGAAACAAAGGAAGACAGAAAAAAAACAAAAACAAAAACATTCAATCATATAAACAAACAAAACCCCTGTTGATGTACTTGCCCTCAAAAATAACCATACACAAACATAAAAAAATTAAAATAACAGAAACAAAGCAGGTATAAAATCATAAATGAAAACAGAAAGAGAAGAAAAAAAACCCTAAAAACTAAAACAAAAAATGATCCAACAAAACAAACAACAACAACAACAAAACCTCACTCTGTGGTTGTTTCTGTAACTCCAGATCCCTTTTAGCTGCTGCCACCACTTTTGACTACCACCGCTGTGTTAAGGAGTGTCTCTAGTCTCCAACCTGTCCCCTCAGCTCTCAGCATAGGCTGGTGAAGTTGCTCTCAGAGTGGGTCAGATGACCCATGAACTACTGTGGGAGGGGAATGGATCAGATACGGAGTCACTTTACTCATCTTCTGCTGACGCTGCTGTCAGTTCTCCTGTTCAGATCTGACATGTCTGTCCCTGTTCCAGCATGGGGCTGTCTCTCTGAGTCCAATGAGGAGATAGCCTCTGGGTCACAGGTTGGAGGCTGGAGAGAGCTATGTGGGACAATGCAGGTCTCTGCCCAGTCCTGGAATAGAGAAGATGGCACTGGTCGGCATCTTCTCACTGGCAGCTGGGCTTCATCCCAGATTTCCACACTCTGCCTTCTCCATAGTTCCTGCTGCTCTTGTGCAGTCTGCTGCCACAGGTGATGACAGGTGCCAGGTGGTGGGGAACAGCTGTTCTCTGCTACTTCCTCTCAAGAAAGCCCCAAGAACAGTAGACAATCCTGTGCAGCAGGGGCTCCAATCTCAGGGTAGTGGTGGGTTGCAGTCACCTCCAGAGGAGAGCTCCGTGTGCTTAAGCCTCAGTCTCTCCTCAGACAGAATTTCACTATTCACTGGCATACACCCAGTCACGCAGAGAGTCTTTGTGGACACTCATTTTTGTAGAGACTCTCACACTCTGTCCTGTTCCATCACTATCTTGCCTCCCATTCTGCCTGCCTTTTATCTCTTTTCCTTTTTTGCTGTCTTCCTTTGAAACTTATGTTTGTGTATTGACCAACTTTTATTTCTTTCTTATTTTCTTTTGTGAATTTTTTTTTTTTTTGAGTTGGAGTCTTACTCTGTCGCCCAGACTGGAGTGCAGTGGCATGCTCCCAGCCACCGCAGCCTCGACCTACTGGACTCCAACGATCCTTCCGCCTCAACCTTCCAAGTAGCTAGAACTACAGGTGTGCACTACCATGTCCAGCTAATTTTTGATTTATTGTAGAGACGAGGTCTCGCCAAGTTGCCCGGGTGGGTCTCAAACCCGTGGGCTCAGGCAATCCACTTGCCTCGGCCTCCCAAAGTGCTGGGATTACAGACTAAGCCATGGATCCCAGTCTCTTTTGTGAATCTCTGTAGGTATTTTCTTTGTGATTACCATGAGGATTAAGTAAAAATATTATAGTTCTAACAGTCTGTTGTTAGTTGATCACAATTTAACTTCAATCACATACAAAAACTGTACCATTTTACTTTCTCTCCCTCCACATGTTATGTTTTTGATATCACAACATAAAGCTTTTTATGTTGTGTATCCATTAACAACTTATTGTGGCTTAAGTTACTTTTAATACTTTATTTTTCAACCTTTATAACTGACTTACACATGACCATTATAATATTAGAGTATGCCCTCAGGCATCCAAACTATGCCAATTCCATCAGATCAGGCAAGACAGAAACTGGTCTCTAAGACAGCACACAAGAAGGCCAAGAGATGTTGGAACAAACTTCCTTTATTTTCCCTAAAGGAGAGGTTTCATGTTAGGACAATCTCTCTCAGCACTGAATTGTGCTGGTTTAGGAGAGAAGTTCATTCAAGTACAGTGAAATTGTTCTTACCTGTTTCATTGCTGCTGCTGTTCATGGTTTTGTGCTTATTGGGGCATTACAACTTTTTACCTGAATTCTGGATTTCTCATAAAGGTATTTAAATCTGCACATCATTATTACATTGGTGTTCCTGTTGGGGGAGGGATGAGGACTTGGACTTCTTATTCCACCATCTTACTTTGCTATTCCAGAATATATGATTAGTCATTAACTTATGATCTTAATTCTTGTTTGGATCTTCCCAAATACCATCTGCTTATAAATTCATTACAATTAAGTAACATATTTAACCTTTTGAAGATAATTAAATACATTTTGTTAATGCATTTAATTTAGTTTAGATTAAAAATGGGTTTGCTTTACTCTGACTATGCTACCTTCATAACTCTTGACTTTGTCTCTGGCTAATCATCACCTTGTGTACTAAAATCAGGTCAAACACCCTTTTGCCTTGATATATGTACATACATTTTTTGTTTTTATTTTGAAAGTCCTTTTTTTTCTTTTTCATTGCTTTTGGTCTAAAAAACTTCTACTCTTCATCTTCTGAATAAATCTATAAAAAGTAAAGGAACGAATTGGTAATTAAATCTCTTCTTATCAATAAAAACCCCAGGTCAAATGGCTTCACTAGAGAGTTCTTTCAAACATTTAAAGAATAAATAAAAACAAATTTTCACAGACTCTTTCATGACACTTTCATAAAATAACTACTAGTTTCATGAGGTCAGTATTGTCCTGATAACAAATCCAGAGAAAGCCATCACAACTAAATTACAAACCACTATTTCTAATGAAATAGATGCAAAAATCTTTAACAAATACACATACACAATAACAAAAATCAGTGAGAATGGGAAGAAACAGGAATACATCGGTGATGTAAAGTGATGCAGGTACTTAGAAATGTTTTTTGGCATTTTCTCCAAAAATTAAATATGAATTTACCATGTGACTCAACAATTTTGCTCTTAGGATATAACCAAGAGAATTAAAAACAAACACCCACATATTTGTGTTAACATAGTAACAGAAACGATATTCATAAAAGCCAAAAAGTAGAAACAACCCAAATGTCCACCAACTGATGATTGGCTTGACAAAATGTAGTATATTTATACAGTGAAATTCAGTATAGCAAGAAAAATGAATAAACTATAACATGGATGGACATCGACAACATTCCAAGTAAAAAAATCAGGGTGGGATGGCCAAGATGGGCAACTGAAGACATCCCACAATTACAACTCTTTGCAAAGGAGCCTATATGGAGGAGCTGATCTAGGGCTTTGAAGGTTGACCTGAAAACTCAAGTTGAAATCTAACAGATGGTCACCTGGGGATGCAAGGACAGACAGTTCCTCTGGAAACCCCTAAAAGTAGACCAATGTGAGAACAGAAGAGCACCTTTGAAGACAGAAGGGGTGAGTGAAAATAAAAACTTTTCTTCTCTACATAGCTCATGTAAACTTCGGTTGTTTCAGCCAAAGAAGACACAGCAGTTCCCGCACCCTGAGGCACCAGCAGGGTGCAGAGGGTTGCCCTAAATAGAGACTGGCACGAGAGGTGCCATGTGGAGCCTGGGGAAACCCAGTTCCCAAAAGTCCAGTTTTACTGCTGCCACCCCTCCCCCACAGCCTCAGTGGGAAACATCCCACAGGGGTGGTCTGTGCAGTATGAGGACTTCTCTCTTTCCTGTTCCCTAGCATCCAGCAGGGGTGACACAACCAATTAAAGGAAGTTTCTCTGCAGGGCTGCAGAGATGGCTTGCCCTCAGGGAGCTGCCGTGGTTGCCGGAGCCCTTACTGGAGGGTCTCCTGAGAAGGGTGGGATCTAAGAGGACAGGTGCCTCTGTACAGCGCAGCAGTGGTAGTGACCCTGCCAATCCATGGACAGAGGAAAAAACAACAACTCCCCACTGCCTCTCTTCTACTCCGAGACAAAAAAGGTAATCCTAGCAAGACGGGAGGAGACTACTTCACATTCCCAAGAGCACCTGAGCCAGAGTAGAGCTGAAGGACCCACCTGGCTGTCTGCCAATCCTACTGATAAGACAGCCAGTCTAGAGAGGAGCATGTTAGAGGAGCTTCAGCTAGAACATCAGTAGCCTGTGTTGAAGAAGGGGAGAGACTCCATTTCTCATCCCTTTCTAATAGACTGCACCATGAAGCAATTTCAGATAGTTTCTCTCTAGATCACCAGGCTTCCTGCCTCTGCTGCTGCTTCCTCCTTCTCCCTCCTATGTACTCCCAACCCCACACTGGCCAGATAAAGAAAGGCAGGTAAATAACAACAACAACAACAGCAATATTAATAATAGTAGCAATAAAATTAAAGTTAAAAAATTGTCACTCCAACAGTAGAAACCTCACGTAATTAGAAAACAAGAAAATGGGCTGGGTGCAGTGGCTCAAGCCTGTAATCCCAGCCCTCTGGGAGGCTAAGGGAGAGGATTGCCTGAGCTCGTGGGTTCGAGACCAACCTCGGCAACTTGGTGAGACCTCATCTATACAATAAATCAACAAATAAACCAGGCATGGTAGCACACGACTGTAGTTCCAGCTACTTGGAATACTGAGGTGGAAGGATTGCCGAGCCCAGCAGATTGAGGTTACAGTGATTGTGAGCGTCCCACTGCACTCTAGCCTGGGTGACAGAGTAAGACTTCGACTCAAAAAAAAAAAAAAAAAAACCCAAAACACAAAAAAACAAGGAAATGAAAGTAAAAAGAAAAGAGTCTGCCCTCACAGATGGAGGAGAACCAGCCAAAAAACACTGGCAATCCCCAAAGGGCCATAAAGGGCTTTCCAGATCCCAAGGAATGGAGCTAATCAGGAAAGCCTGTCCCCAATGGCAGACATAGAATTCAGACTATGGGTGGCAAAGACACTCAATGAGACCCATGAGAGGATGAACACACAGATTATCCAGACCAGGAAGATAGTGCAGAAAATGAAAGTTGAGCTGATCATTACAAGAATGGACCAATACGAAATTTTGGAAGTGAAGAACTCTTTCCTGGAATCTCAAAATACAATAACAAGCCTCAACAACAGAATTGACCAGGCAGAGGAAAGAATCTTAGAGCCTGAGAATCGAACTATTGAACCAAGTCTGATGAAAAAGCCAGAAATGAAAGAATACATATGGTATGACTCTATTTATAAGAAATGTCCAGAAAGCACATAATGTTTTCAAAAGCCTGGGAGAAAGAAAGGAAAGAGATTGCAAAGAGCATGAAAAACTTATGGGGTGATAAAAGTATTCTAAAACTGGATTGTTAGGATTGCTCAGCTCTATAAATGTACTAAATTTCAATGAATTATATACTTACAATGAGTTATTTTATAACTTAAATTATACCTCAATAAAATGTATAAAAGCAACGTGCAAAAGAAGTAGTACAGATGAAACAATTTATTGATAATTATTAAGTCTAAATGATGGGTATTGGATTATTCTATGAGGTCAATAACCGTATGGTTCCGAAATAGTCAGGACAAGATTAGCAGTTCTTGTGAAGTTTTCTTTAACAGCTACAAGAAGACCATAATTTCTCTGAATCTTAATTTCATTCTTCCAAGCAGTGTTTTATATAGCATACCCAAGGTTAAGTATTCAGACTTAGAAAGCAAATTTCACTGATATATTACATCATAAGCAAGTTAAGTGTAGTTTTGCTGAAGCAAAAATGTATATAGAACTTAAGCAAATTCTTTTAGAAAATTCAAAGAAAAAAGAAGAAGAAAAAATGTATTTTTTTTTTAAGAGATAAGGTCTTAATCGGTGGTCAAGACTAGAATGCAGGGATGTGATCATAGCTCACTGTAGCCTCAAGTCTCTGGGTTCAAATGATCTTCCTGCCTTAGCCTTCTGAGTAGCTAAGACTACAGGTGTATACCACTGTGCCTAGCTAATATATTTTTAACATTTAAAAAAGTTTTTGTAGAGATGAGGTTATATTATGTTGCCCAGACTGGTCTTAGACTTCTGACCTCAAACAGTCCTCTCACTTCATCCTCCAAATATCCTGAGATTATACATGCAAGCCATCACATTTGACCAAAAAAAAAAAAAAAGTCAGCTGAAGTCTAGGAATTAGAAAATTTTCAATTATCTTCTAGAATATTTCTATCAGATAATTATATTTATTTCTTATTCTCTTTATTTTCTCTCCCTCTTTTCTTCTCTTTTTCTTTTTTTCTTCCTTTTTCCCCTTTCTTACCACCTCAGAAAAGAAGTTAAGAATATATATATATTTTTTAATCAAAGCATATCATGAATAAAAGCATACATACAAAAAAGCATTTTCAGCACAGGAAAAAAAAATGCCTTTTCTATTCTCTCCTGATCTTTCTATCAGTTTATTTTTGTTTCTAATCTGTTCCTAGGTCATCACAACTTGTTATTTCTTTGCTTACCTTCAATGGTGGAAATAGACATACTTAGAATTGTGACTTACTTTAATAAAACAGTTTTACTAGGAGAAGCAGGTGACAGATTGTAATGGATATGTGCACTTTCTGATCATGTCACCTCACACTCTTTTCCGTTAGAAAGTGGTTCCACACTAATGTACTAAACTTGATGATTTGAAAAGACATGTCTCTCAGGTTGCCATTGTATATAAATCTCATATTTATAGGTGTAGTGAAAAAGCTAAGCTATGGGTATTATGACACAACACGTACAATCCTAGGTGGCACCACATTTATTAGATGAATTTTTGGCCAAGATGTCTAAAGTCACTGAAACTCAGTTGGCATACTTGTCAATGGAGATGGCAATGCCGATTTCTAAGGTTGTTATAAAAAAATCAAATAAATTAATACATGTTCAATGTCTATCATACAATGGGAACTTAAATAGTTATGTTTTTAACATTTTTGCGGTAACATTCTGTATCATATATAATCCTCTTTTACATATGTATATATAATAATATGATGATGTTCAGAAACTGCTAAATAGTGTTGTGAAAGAATGTAGGCATTGTTTTGGGAAATATGTTATTTTTAACTTGGTTAAGTTAGTTAGTTAATAGAAATAATAAATAATAATCTTTGAGTGCTTATTCTGTTCTTAGCGCTCTTCTAAATTCTTTATAACCAGTATTTTATTTCAGAGGTATATGCTATTATGATCAATATTATGCAAATTAGAAAAGGAGGGCACAGAGTGGTTAAGCAATTTGGCCAATGTTGTTTAAATAGCAAGTGGCTTAGCTTAGAAATGAACACAGGCAGTCTGGTAATGGTTAAACAATGGGGCTCCTGTGTCAGTCTCCTTGTTTTCAAGGAACTTTAGAATATTAAATGAGTTAGACCATGGAAAGCACATATCTTCCAGAGTCCATGCTAAAAATATTGATTGAATAGTCTCATTTAATCTTCATAACTACATTTTGAGGCAGCTGTTATTATTATCCCAATTTTACAGTTTGGGAAATTGAAACTTGATACAGAGGATGCTTGACAAACACAAAATCATGAAAAATATTATTTGATAAATTAAATAGATAACAGATAAGTTCCTATTTATACTAATCAAAAAAGCACAATGCTGAAAAATGCTTCATGCACAAAGGAATCCTGTGATCATATTCACAAAAATTTATTATAAAATCTTTTCTTACTAGTGTATGTAATACATTAACTTCTCAATGGGTACTTGAAGTTCTGGAGTAAAAACTTTAACAAACATTGTTTAATCAAAAGTTTTCAAAAATTTTTTGACTATGAAATTTCTTGAGTTGATTGTTGTTGTTTTATTGTCCTAATGTCTAGAACAAGTGTTTCATGGTACATGCTTCAAAAAATATTAGTTTAATAGCAGTAAATGTCCTTAATGTCAGTTTAAAGGCAGTATTATGATATTTAGGAAATGGACACATGGAATAATAATGTTGTGTTCCATCTTCACATAGGTAAAATAAGAATAAGGAAGCCCAGTGAATTTCTAAACATGCTGATGAATTAATAACTTTCAAAAATTACCAAATTAGTTTTTTCTGCACTCACATTAATCAAGAGTAAGTGGGTAATGTATATATTAAGTAAACTAATCCCAGATGTATACAGTTTATCCTCTGGATGGTGTTACTAAAAGAAAATATTATACCCAAATCTATTGGATAATCACTAAACATTTCTTGAATTGACACTGACAATCTTAACTTCTGTGCCATTCTTTATTATATTTTACTTACATATGTTAATATATTGATTTTATTACAGTGAAATTACATTAAGCTGAGAATTACCACTCCCTCAGAAATACCATTATAAGGCTTTACAAGGCTCTGTTTAAATAAATCATGTGTGCACTTTACAATTTAATTATTAGAGAAAACCATTAATCCTATAGTTATTGGATTCCAGCAAGATGGTGATGGAACAGGTCAGATTGTGAGAGTCTCTGCAAAAGTAAGTGCCCATAAAGACTCTCTGCGGGAATGGGTGTGTGCTGGTGGGTGAGTGAAAGTCAGTATGAAGGGAGACTCAGGTTCATGCACCCAGGGCTCTCCTCTGGTCATGACTGCAACCCCCTACTGCCCTGAGATTGGAGCCGCAGGATCATCTGCTCTTCCTGGGGCTTTCCTGAGAAAAGGCAGCAGAAAGCAACCAATCTTCAATACCTAGTGCCCAGCCCACACCATTATCTGTGGCAGAAGAGTGCTACAAGCCCAGGATCTGTGGAGACAGAAGATTGGGGAGAGCTGGAGAAGAGCCCCACCACCCACCACCAGTGAGGAGATGCCAACAGGAGCCGTCTTCTCTGTCCCAGGACCAGGCAGAGACCAGCATTGCCCCACCCAGCTCCAGCAGCCTCCAACTTGGGAACTAGAGGTAAATTCATCAAACTCAGACAGAGACCTCCTTCCCCCATGCTAGATAAGACACAGACAAGTCAGATCTGAGTGAGAGACTTGACAAGTCAAAAGCCAGGCGATACCAGATCTGATCCACCCTCCTCCCACAGTAGTCTATGGGGCATCTGACCATGCTGAGAGCAACCCTATCTACCTGCTCTGAGAGCAGAGGAGAGGGGCTGGAGGTCAGAATTGGAAGGAAGTTGGACTTACAGGAATAACCTCAGGTCAAGTTTTTTTGTTGTTGTTTTGTTTATGTTTGACTTTTTTTGTTTGTTTGCTTTTTAATTTAGTTTTTTTCTCTTCTCTCTTTCTGTTTAGCATTACGTTTTCATATGTGCTTTTTTTCTGCTATTTTATTGCTTTTTTTAAAAGAATTCCTTTTGTTTATGGGTATTTTTGAGGGAGAGTACATCAATAGTTTTCTTTTGTTGGTTTGTGTGCTTATATAATTATCTGCTTTCTAAAAATCTTTTCTGTTTTTGTATCTCTTTCCATTTGTTAGTTGCTATGCCTGTCTGTTTTCTGTCTTCTTCTCTCTCTCCACCTTCTTCTCATCACCATTCTTCTTTTTTCCATTCTTCTCCTTTGTCTTACTTCATTTTGCTTTCAGGGGGCAAACCTATACCCCAACTGCAAGGACAGATTGTAAGGCAGTGGGAAGTGGGTTCCAGGGGGCCCACACACTGGTCAGTGGATATGAGGGTCTGCAGATAGTTTCTGAATCATAACTCCCCCCTCAATTAAATCTCAAAACTGGAGAAAATACATCCTCCCCCACAGTCCAGCTCCAGAAATGAACAAAGCCAGGGAACTATATAAGGAAGAATGACAGATTGAGTAAACATAAGTAAAAGGTACCCCCCATCCCTGAACAACATAATTAAAGAAGAGGTTAAAAAAGGGGGTGGAAAATCTAGATGTTAAGGAAAACCAAAGGAAGAATGTGGGACTCATACAGACCATTGGGAGTTCAGCCACTGAGAATATAGACTTCAGAACACAAACAATGAAGAGTCCCCAGAATGACTGGTCTCAAACCACACACCCAGATGTCAAGACATTAATGGAAAATAAATAGAATTGAGAGACAAGAGGAAAGAATGAAAAAGTTGGTAACTGAGATAACAGCAATAAAGAGCACAATGAGTGAAATAAATAACAAACTGATAAGCATGGAAAGCAGAATTAACCAAGCAGAAGAAAGAATCTCAGAGCTTGAGGACCAAAACATGGAACTAACCCAAACTATTAAAAACATAGAAAAGAAGCTGAAAAAGACAGAACAAAATCTCTGAGAGATGAGCAATTTTTTCAAGAGGCCGAAACTAAGATTAATTGGAATTCCTGAGTAAGATAGAGAGATAGAACCACACTGGGACAAACAATCCATGAAATTATCCAAGAAAACTTCCCTCATCTCTTCAGTGACATGACCCTCAAACACAAGAGATTCAGACAATGCCTGCAAGACAACATATGAACAAATCAATTCCTAGAAACATAGTAATTAGCCTACACAAAGTAGGTATAAAAGAAAAAACCCTAAAGGCAGAAAGAGAAAAGGTCAGACTATCTACCGGGCAAGACCAGTTAGAATAGCAGCAGACTTATCTACAGAAACACTTCAGACTAGGAAAGCTTGGAGCCCAATTTTCAAAGTTTCCAAAGATAAACAATTTCAACCAAGAATTACCTACTAAGCTAAGTTAAGCTTCATCAATGATGGAGAATTAAAATCCTCCCCAGACATTCAATCCCTAAGAGCTTACGCTGCCTCCAAACCAGCTCTACAAGAAACACTTAAGAATATGTTAAAAACAGAAGAAAGGAGAAAAAGAACGACAATGACCTTCCCAAGAATGCAGGAAAGAGATTGAAAACACACATGAATCAACCTAAAAAAAGAGAACCAACAAACAAACAGCAGCAACAACAACAAACTCTATAAGAACCTCATGACAGGGATAAATTTTCACATCTCAATAGTTAGCCTGAATGTGAATGGACTAAATGGCCACCAAAAAGACATAGAATGGAAAAATGGATAAAATATCATGAGGCAACAATATATTGTCTCCAAGAGACTCATGTCACCAGAAAGGACACTCACAGACTCAAAGTCAGAGGATGGGAAACAAAATTTCAGGCAAACGGAACATAAAAGAAGGCAGGAATTGTGATCTCAATATCAGAAAAAATACTCTTTAAACTTTAAAACATTTAGAAAGATATGGAAAATCACTATATAATGATAAAGGTTTTAATCTATCAACAAGAAATACCCATCCTAAACATATATGTACCCAAAATAGGAGCACCAACTTTCATAAAGCAGCTTCTAGGTAAACTTAAAATATATATTGACTCTAATACTATCTTAGCTGGGGACTTAAATATACCATTCACAACACTAGACAGATCAACAAGACAAAAAAAATCAACAAGGTGTTCTGGAACCTCAATGTGACAATGACCAAATGAACTTAATTGATACCTACAGAACACTCCACTCAGCAACCATGAAATATACATTCTACTCATGACCACATGGAACATACTTTAAGATTGACCATATCCTCAGCCATAAATCAAGCATAAACAAATTTCATAAGATAGAAATACTGCCAAGCACTTTCTCAGATGACAGTGGAATAAAAATAAATATGAACACCACCAGAGTTCCCCCAGAATCCATGAAGACATGGTCACTAAACAACATGATGCCAAACAACTCCTGGGTTAACATGGAAATCAAAACAGAGATTAAAAGATACCTGGAAACAAATGAAAACAGAGAAACATCTTACCAAAACCTCTGGGATGCCATGAAAACAGTAGTAAGAGAGGAATTCATATCTCTATGAGCACAAATAAAGAAAAGCAAAAGATCTTGAGTTAACAGCCTAACAAGTTACCTAAGGAAGCTGGGGAAAAAAAAAAAACAAGCAAAAAACAAGCACCAAAATTCTAACTTCAGCAGAAGAATTCATATCACCAGCCTACTTGATTGTGGTGGATTATTTGTGAGATATGTTGTTGCATCCAGTTTGCTAGGATCAGGATCTTGTTGAGAATTTTAGCACCAATGTTCCTCAAGGATATTGGCCTGTAGTCCTCTTTCTTTGTTGGATCTTTACCTGGTTTGGGTATCAATGTGATGTAAGTTTTATAAAATGATTTGGGACATAGAAGACAAAAAGATAATACAAAAAAATCAACAACCAAAAAGCTGTTTTCTTTGAAAAGAAAAACAATATTGATGGACCCCTAACTAGACTGACCAAGAAAATTAGAGAAAAAGTCCAAATAAACACAATGAGAAATGCAAAAGATCAAGTCACAACTGACCCCGAGAAATTCAAAAGATTATTAGAGACAACTATGTACACTTGTATGGAAACAAACTCGAAAACCTAGAGGAAATAGAGGACTTTCTGACATAACACAACCTCCCCAGGTTGAAACAAGAAGACACTGAGACCCTAAATAGACCAATAATAATCCAGGAAATTTACTATGTCATAAGAACACTACCTACAAAAAAAGTCCTGAACCAGATGGCTTTCCAGCAGAATTCTATAAATCAGACAAGGAGGAACTGATACCAATCCTACTGAAAGTATTCCAGGGAACTGAGAAAGATGGAACTCTCCCCAAATCATTTTATAAACTAACATCACATTGATACTCAAATCAGGTAAAGATCCAACAAAGAAAGAGAACTACAGGTCAATATTCTTGATGAACATAGATGCTAAAATTCTCAACAAGATCCTAGCAAACTGGATCCAACAACACATCTCATAAATAATCCGCCATGATCAAGTAGGTTGGTTTAACATTCCCAAGATCATAAACATAATTAAATATGTCAACAGATGTAAAAACAAAAATGACATTATATCGCCAGCTGCAGGAAAAAAGATTTTGGTAAAATCCAGCCACCCTTCTTGATAAAAACCACCAAACATCTGGGCACAGATGGAACATACAAAATAGTAAGAGCCATTTTCGAGAAACCCACAGCCCACATATTGCTAAACAGACAAAATTAGAACCATTTTCCCTAAAAACCTGACCCCTCTGTTTCAACATAGTTTTGGAAGTCCTAGCTAAAGCAATCAGACAAGAAAAGATCAGTGATATCCAAACAGGAAAAGAGAAAGTCAAGTTATCCCTCTTTGCAGATGACATGATTCTATACCTCGAAAACCCAAGAAAATCTGTCCAAAACCTCCTTGCACTGATAAAGGACTTTGGCAAAGTCTTAGAGTATAAAATAAATGTACAAAAGACAGTATCATTTCTATACACCAACAATAAACAAGCAGAAACCCAAATAAAAAGCACAACCCCATTCACAATAACCACAAGAAAAAAAAAGAAAAAAAAAAAAGAAATATCTTGGCAGTTCCTAAGACGGGAAAGACCTTTACAACAAAAACTACAAAACATTGCTCAAAGAAATCAAAGATGACACAAACAAATGAAAAAATATAGCCGGACTCGGTGGCTCATCCTGTAATCCCGCACCTTGGGAGGCTGAGGTGAGTGGATTGCCTGAGCCCGTGGATTCGAGACCCACCTGGGCAACTTGGTGAGACCTCATCTCTACAATAAATCAAAAAAATAGCTGGGTGTGGTAGCGCGCCCCTGTAGTTCCAGCTACTTGGAAGGCTGAGGCAGAAGGATCACCGGAGCCGAGCAGGTCGAGGCTGCGGTGGCCGGGAGCAACCACTGCACTACAGTCTGGGTGACAGAGTGAGACTCCGACTCAAAAAAAAAGAAAAATATTCCATACTCATGGATAGGAAGAATCAGCATTGTTAAGATGTCCACCCTACCCAAGGCAATCTATAGGTTTAATGCAATACCCATTAAATTAACAGCAGCGTTCTTCTCAGACATGGAAGCAACAATACAGGCATTCATATGGAAACATAAATGACCACAAATAGCCAAAACAATCCTCAGCAAAAAAAAAAAAAAAAAGCAAAACAAAACAAAAAACAAAGCAGGAGGTATCACACTCCCAGACTTTAAACTTTATTATAATGCTACAATAATCAAAACAGCCTGGTATTGGTACAAGAAAGGGCATATAGACCAATGGAACAGGACAGAGATTCCAGAAACAAAACCTCAATTTATCAACCAACTCATCTTTGACAAAACCTCCACTAGCAAACACTGGGGAGAGGAGAACTTATTCAGTAAATGATGCTGGGATAACTGACTGACCACATGCAGATGATTAAAACAGGACCCCTACCTATCACCATACATAAAAATCAATTCTAAATGGACCAAATAACTAAACATAAAACCTCAAACTATAAGATCTTAGAAAATACAGAAGACACCCTTATGGAAATTGGAACTGGCAACCAATTCCTGATCAAAACGCAAGTGCCCATTCATAGAGATAAGATAGACAAGTGGGACCTCATCAAACTGACAAACTTCTGCAAAGCCAAAGAAACCATCCAAAGAGTAGGGAGACAATCTACAGACTGGGAAAAAATATTTGCCAACTGTATGTCTGACAAAGGTCTAACATCTAAGATCTATAAGGAATTCCAACGTACCGAAAGAAAACAAAAACAAAAACAAAAACAGCCTTATTACAAAGTGGGCAAAAGATATGAATAGACACTTCTCCAAAGAAGACATACAAGCAACCAACAGATGCATGAAAAAATGCTCAGCCTCACTAATTATCAAAGAAATGCAAATTAAAACCACATTGAGATACCACCTAACTCCATTCAGGATGGCCATTATCAGTAATTTACAAAACAACAGATGCTGGAGCGGATGCAATGAAAGGGAACACTTCTATACTGTTGGTGGGTTTGTAAACTAATACAATCTCTGCGGAAAACAGCTTGGCAATTCTAAAAGATCTAAAAATTGACCTTCCATATGACTCAGCAATCCTCCTACTAGGAATATGCCCGAAAGAACTTAAGTCACTCTATGAAAAAGATACCTGCACATGCATATTTATTGTAGCATTATTCACAATAACAAAAACA
>CAUYQG010100553.1:0-12107 GCA_963574415.1 Tarsius wallacei | reverse complement strand
TGCACTCCAGCCTGACTCACCATAAAGGAATGAAGGGAGGTGAGGATGGGGCAGGTGTTTGAGAAGAGATGAGGGAGGCGCTCCTGGTCTGGGCCCTCCATCCTTGTCTCCCCTGTTATGCAGATCTGGGACATGGTGGAGAAGGCCAACATCAGCTGCCCCCTGGGCAGCAGGAAGGACTACACCAGTGTCTTCGAAGATGCAGGACTGTTCTTCAAGACCACCAAAGACCTTCAGACCACAGAGAGAACAGGTGAGGACACAGCCAGGAACTGGTGTAGGGACAACCAACACCTCCACCTCTCAGGCCTCACCTCCACCACCCCCAGCCTTGAAAATCACTTCTCTCCCAGCCTCGGTTTCCTCATCCTTCACATGGGAACATTCACACACCTGCTTCGTTAGTGTGGTTGGTGGTGGGTGGGGCATGGTGTAGTGGCTTCTTGGGTTCTTGATTTTTCCAGAGAAAATAATTTCAGAGCAAATCCAAAGTCTAATTTAAGAAATAACTTATTAGAAAGTAAAAGGGGCCAAGCGTGGTAGCACAAGCATGTAATCCCAGCACTTTGGGAGGCTGAGGCGAGAGGATTGCTTGAGACCAGGGGTTTGAGACCAGCCTGGGCAACTTGGCAAGACCTCATCTCTTCAGCAAGTCAAAAAATTAGCTGGGTGCGGTGGCTCACACCTGTCGTTCCAGCTATTCAGAAAGCTGTGGCATAAGGACCACCTGAGCCCAGCAGGTCAAGGCTGCAGTGGCTGTGAATATGCCACTGCACTCTAGCCTGGGCAACAGAGTGAGATTCTAACTCAAAAAAAAAAAAAAGAAAGAAAAAAGATGGACCTTCCTCCCTCTCCACCCCCTATAGTTATGAAATCAAAAATCTCTAAGGGGGAAGTTGAGGCAGGTTAGCCATAGATAAGTTTCAGGTCTAAGTTGAAACAGGGTGAGAAGTGTTCAGATATCTTTTTTTTTTTTTTTTTTTATCAGTAAATGACCTTCATCCTAGACCAACCAGGCATATTGGACCAGACCACCTTGTGGGCTGGAATGTGGGACTACCAGTGCAGTAAATCACAGAAACAATAGGGAGTGACACAAAACATAGAAATGATGTTCCAGAAGAAGCCCAAAGCTAGTTAGTCTAACTTTCATCATGTAGCCAGGTGCAGTGGCTCATGCCTGTCATCCCAGCACTTTGGGTGGCAGAGGCAAGAGGATTTCCTGAGGATCAGCCTGGGCAACTTGGCAAGACCTTGCCTCTACAATAAATTTAAAAATTAGCCCAGCTTGGTGGCACGTGCCTATAGTTCCAGCTATTTGGAAGGCTGAGACAGAAGGATCACCTGAGCCCAGCAGGTTAGGGCTGCGGTGGCTGTGAGGGTGCCACTGCACTCCAGCCTGGGTGACAGAGAGAGACTGACTCAAAAAAACAAAAACAAACCTTCCTAGAAGGTCCTTGTAACCTTAGAGGGTTGAGAGATGGTCATCAAAACTCATGACCAGATACCTGCATGCACCACCACGTCCAGCTAATTTTTTTTTATTTATTGCAGAGTCAAGGTCTTGCCATGTTGCCCAGGCTGGTCTTGAACCTATGGGCTCAGGCAATCCTCTCGCCTCAGCCTCCAAAAATGCTGGAATTATATGCATGAGCCACCATTCCCAGGTAGGCCCATCTTTTGTAACTTCTTCAAATCTGACAAAGAATGTAGGCCCTCCTAGCCAGGGATCGAAAAATCCCTATCTGACCTCAAGCATCCAGGTTGATTTCAGTGGTGGCATTGATAGCAGACACCAGTTGGAATCCTTGCATGATCATCATGTGGGCATGAAATTACTTGATTCTGGAAAAAACAAGTTTAGGCAGTTAGAGACATGGCCTGAAAACCCATGTCTCAGCAGGCTTATAATAGTTACAGTAGGACCAACAAGAAGAATAAGCCAAGCAAAAGAAAGCATAGAGTTCCTGATGGTGTCCCAAATGGATTATTTTTCAGTCTGGCCTTGTCATAAGTGTTCTTACCTCTTCTTTGATTTGTCCAGTAACATGTACATGAGTGTAGCAAGTCCCTGGATGTTTTAGATAATACAAGCTATGTTGGTGGCTGTGAAAGAGAATAACAGAGTTCAAAGCTGAGTAGCAAAGGATGACAAGGGAAAGTGTTTCAGGGGCACTGGTCACATTAGACAGCTGCATCTCAGTTTCCAAGGCAGTACTGCAGGTGGGCTGGTTTTCTATAAATGGTGTAGGCACAGAGATCTTTAATAAAAGATGTTTCCATGGAGTCAGAAGAAAAAGGTCACTGTCTGGAGTAGCCTATAAACAAACTTTTAGAGTTTCTTTCTTTTTTCTTCTTTTTTTTTTTTTTCTTTTGAGTTGGGGGTCTCACTGTTGCCCAGGCTGGAGTGCAATGGCATGATCACAGCTCACTATATCCTCAACCTCCTGGGTTCAAGCAATCCTCCTACCTCAACCTCCTGAGTAGCTGGGACTACAGGTGCCACCATGCCTGGCTAATTTTTTTTTATTACTATGTAGAGACAAGGTCTCACTGTTTTGCTCAGGCTGGTCTTGAACTCCTGGGCTTAAGTAATAATCTTTCTGCCTTGGCCTCCCAGCGTACTGAGATTATAGGTGAGATCCACTGCAGCCAGCCTGTTTTTAGAGTTTTTGAGGCATCCTCTGATTGCAGTGGCATCTGACAGATTCTTCTGGGTTGTAGTTGAAACTGGGTATTTAAGTAAATTTTTTTGTGAAATGAATGTATTAGCAAGCAGGCACAGAATTTGTTTTAGTTTATAGAGTTTTAAGAAAACTTGTTTAATTTCTAGTGTCAGAAATTCTAAAGAAAAAATTGAGGACGTTAGACTGGAGACGGGCAGCTGGGAAAGACTTCGGGATGCTGTCTAAATTGCAGAAAATAATAAAAAATTAAAATAATGAACAAGAGAATTTAAAGACAGGTGTATGATAGTTTCTGTCTCCAGTCCTCCGTTTCTATTAAAGACAAATCATAGTAGGACCAACTAATTTGCAAAATAAGTTTTAGACTCATTATGTATAGCTTATCTGCATGAAGTGCAGCAAGAATAATTATTTGCTAAATAGGCTCTTTTAAAATTAGCTTTGTTGAAACTCTTCCCATAAGGAATCTCAGGTTAGATCCCCAAAAGCCTCTGAGCCCACCAAGGATCCACCGGTAAATACCTGTGTGAACTGGGTGAATTCCTCTCTTTGAAGTCCCAAGCAACTTTGGGTCCCTGGGCCTGTGAGTAAGCCACCTTCTTCCCCTCCCTCAGGTCAGAAGCCCCTCGGAGCTGAAAGGGTACCAGGCCAGCCTTTCCAAGGACTTTATTTTGTCAGCTCTTTATAGAGCTTCATATTAATTCCTCAAAGCAGTCTGCTCTGAAATGTCACTTCAGCCAAATATAAGTAGCTCCAGTCACATCCTGTTACAAAAGAAAACAGACTCTTGTTGAACTTATACAAATAAGCATATTGTGATAAGATCAATGCTTGCAAACAGCTTCTGAGTTCTGGCAAAATCAGGTAGAGAGAAAGATGTATGCTTTAGATTTCGCTTATGAGAGCATATTTTTACTCATTTATTGAAAGCTGTAGATAGCTCAAGAAAAAAGATTTTCTTGACTAAGCAAAACAAAACAAGCCGGGTGCAGTGGCTCATGTCTGTAACCCTGGCACTTCAGGAGGCAAAGGCGAGAGGATTGCCTGAGCCCAGAGGTTTGAGACCAACCTGGGCAACGTGGCAAGACCTCATCTCTACAATAAGTCAAAAAATTAGCTGGGCATGGTGGAGCACGCCTGTAGTTCCAGCTACTTGGAAGGCTGAGGTGGAAGGATCGCCTAAGTTCACTTGGAGGCTATGGTGGCTGTGAGCATGTCACTGCACTTCAGCCTGGGCAACAGAGTGAGACTCTATCAAAAAAAAAAAAAAAAGAAAGAAGAAAAAAAGAATCAGCAGGACTTTGAGCACAAAAAGTTATAAAATTATTATTAAAAATTAATTCAGACCAAGCACGGTGGCTCAGCTTGTAATCCCAGCACTCTGGGAGGCTGAGGCGAGAGTATTGCCTGAGCTGGGGGATTCGGGACCAGCTTGGGCAATTTGATGAGACCTCATCTCTGTAATAAATCACAAAAAAACCTAGCTGGGTGTGTTGGTGGCATGCATCTGTAGTTCCAGTTATTTGGAAGGCTGAGACAGAAGGATTGCCTAAGCCCAGCAGGTCAAGGCTGCAGTGCCTGGGAGCATGCCGCTGCACTCCAGCCTGGGTAACAAGAGTGTGACTCCAACTCAAAAAAAATATTGATTCAGTCCAGGCAGTAGATGCTGGTTATGTTCTATCTATGTCTCATAAGTTTTCTAATCAGAGTCCTAGAAGTTGGTTTTTTTTTCTCTCTAGTTTAATGGCACAGTCTCTGCAAAGTTGCTAGAAATTGGCACTGAAGAGCACTTGTCAGACTTCTTTAGCTGATAATAAATTACTTTAAAAAAAGAGTAAAACAAAACAATAATTGTAGATGACAAAAGTCTTAGGACAGCCATTGTCAAAGACACAGTTGACAAGAAATTGGGTTATTGGCATACAGCAACCTAACATAATAATTATTACTACTGACAAAATATACTAAGACATATCAGAATTATAGGAATGCCATATAATCTTGCAACACTTGCCAACAACACACATAACTATGGCCTGGAAAAAGTTAAATACCCTTTCATGTTGGCAATGCAATGCTTCTTGGGTGATTTTAACATACCAAATGAGTTGTGTCTTGGATTTCAGGGAAACCGATTATCAAAAAATATTTTTTAAAAATTAGAAAGACTGGATTGAGAACCTGAAATTTTTACATTGGAAAGTTTGTTAAATATTAAAAGATTTTAAAAGCATGAAATCATAACACAGGGTTAAAGGTCATTGTAAAATAGTTATTCATTTAGCCAAAATGATAATTCAGAGATGTATTTATTTATTATTGTTTTTTGAGTTGGAGTCTCACTCTTGTCACCCAAGCTGGAGTGGTAGCACACTCACAGCCCCCCAGCGTCAAACTGCTGGCCTCCGGCCATCCTTATGCCTCAGTCTTCCTAAGTAACCAGAACTACAGGTGCCCACTATCACCCATGGCTAGTGTTTTTTATTTATTGTATAGACAGGGTCTTGCCAAGACTCAGGCAATCCACTCCTCTCAGCCTCCCAACGTGCTGGAATTATAGACTGAGCCACCGAGGCTAGCCAATTCAGAGATTTTAAAAAGCAAAAACTCTACTCTTCAATACAGGAGATTTATTTCCTTAAGTGCTTAGAATTAAGAAAGACAGCAGGGGGCCAACTGAATCTATCACTTTCCCCCTCTTTTTTTTGTAGTTTAATTAAAAAGCAAACAAAAACCTTTAATTCTTTTTTGAAATTACACAAAAATTTCGTGCAAAAAGAATAGAAAATTTTGTCCTTGCATGAGGGTATTAGTTACGTTGAAATTAATTTAATAACAACTTACAAACAAATTTATTTAATTTTAATTAGTTTGGCCAAAAGCTAAGATTTTTATTAATGCCTTTAATGCTTTACAATATTTATTAAAGGGTAGATCAGTGCTCTAAGAAAAGTGTTATTTTGACAGAATGGCATTCTGGTCTAGTATCAGTGTGCTTTTGGTATTAATGTTTATTTTTTTACTTTTATTTTTTTTAATTAATTTATTTTTATTATAAAGATGTGGGGTGCAATTTAGGGTTAGATATACAAAGATTGATGATACAGGTAACTTTGTTGATGAGGTATGCCCCTCCCTCCCCTAGCAGTTTCCAACTGCCTAGCCTAACCCCCTCCCCTGACAGTTTCCCATTACTGTCAAACACTTTCTTATAGTATTATAATTGTTCAAGCTCCGCTTATGAGTGAGAACATATGGTACTCTGTTCTTTATTTTTGTGATAGATCACTGAGTATGATTGACTCCAAATCCATCCAAGTTGCTGCGAAGTCCATATATTTGTCCTTCTTTATGGCTGCATAATATTCCATTGTGTATATGTACCATATTTTCTTTATCCAGTCCAGCTTTGATGGGCAACATGGTTGATTCCGTGTTTTTGCTATTGTGAATAGAGCTGCAACAAACATACGTGTGCAGGTATCTTTTTTGTAGAATGATTTGAGTTCCTGTAGGTATATTCTCAATAGGGGAATTGCTGGGTCATATGGAAGGTCAATTTCTAGCTCTTTCAGAAATCACCATGCTGTCTCCCAAAGAGGCTGCACTAGTTTGCATTCCCACCATCAGTGTAGAAGCATTCCTTTTTCTCCACATCCTCACCAGTATCTGCTGTTATTTGTTTTATTAATGCTGGTCATTCTTACTGGGGTTAGGTGGTATCTCAATGTGGTTTTGATTTGCATTTCTCTGATAATGAGTGAGGCTGAGCAGTTTTTCATGTGTCTGTTGGCTGCCCGTATATCTTTTTCTGAAAAGTGTCTAATCATGTCTTTTGCATACTTTGTAATGGGGCTGTTTGTTTTTTTTCTTTTTGGCGCATTTGAGTTCCTTGTAGATCCTAGATGTTAGGCCTTTGTCAGATATACAGGTGACAGATATTTTTTCTCATTCTGTGGCTTGTCTCCCTGCTCTCTTGATGGTTTCTTTTGCTTTGCAGAAGCTTGTGTATATGATAAGGTCCCATTTGTCTATCTTATTTAAGGTGTTAGCCTTTAGGATTCTGAATAGGAATTGCTTGCCAGTTCCAATTTCCATAAGGGTGTCTCCTGCATTTTCTAAGAATCTTATAATTTGAGGTCTTACTTTTAGGTCTTTGATCCATTTAGAGTTAATTTTTTTATATGGTGATAAGTAGGGGTCCTGTTTCAATCTTCTGCATGTGGTCAGTCAGTTTTCCCAGCACCATTTAATGAATAGGGACAAAGCCTCCAGCAACAATTTTTTAAAAGTATTTATTTATTTATCTTTAGACACAGGGTCTTGCTATGTTGCCTAGGCTGGTCTCGAAATTCTGGGCTCAAGCAATCCATCTACCTCAGCCTTCCAAAATGGTGGGATTACAGGCATGAGCCACCTGGTCTGACCCCACTGATAGTTATTTGCACAAATCAAGTTTAATCGAAGACTTCCTACAATGCCATTCACAATTTCTTTACATATAAACAAACCACTTGGACTGACAGGTCATCTCTGTATTCAAGGCATTGTAAAATTAAGATAATTAAATTTAGCTCAATGGTCTGTTCCCACTCATTTTCAATTTTGAGCAGATAGGGTCTATATATCACCAAATTGTGGTTTAAGAGGTGTTGGAGTACACAAGAGAAAGGTTGGCATGGGTCTTTCGGGTAACCAGGCAGGAATGGCCAGTTCTCATGCCTTACTGCACTGTACAAACAGCACCTGGTGTCTAAAACTTCATCTATCTGGCATAAGACGTTAGCCAGGTGTAGTAAGGTGACCAGACTTTCTTTTCCAAACAAACAAAAACAAAACAAAACCAAAAAAAACCCTACCAAAACTCTTAGCAAACCATACAGAATGAACAGTGGTGTCATCTAGCAATAATGTTCAACATAGGGGCTCATCATTTCCCAGAGTAGCAATTTGCTTCTGGTGCTGGGTGAGCTTTATGTCTCTTCAGCATATATGGTAACAAAATTTTGCATATGGTCTTCAAAATGGTTTTCTGCACTGTCTGGTTCCCGGAATGCCTGCTTGAAAATGTGAATTGGAATGGCATAGGCAACTTTTTCCTGCAAGTTAGCTGGATCCCTTAACTAGAGGAGCAGCCCCCAAATATCTATGATTATACCAAAGAAACTCCTCTTTTTTTTCATGGTCTTTTTTGATGGTATTGTTCTATGTCAGTGGCCATATCTCTGTTCGCCTGGGCAATTTAGTAAATGAAACATAACCCAACGAAAGTCTTCACAGACATTCTCAAAGTTTATATGGTTAAAACTCCCAACAGTTTCACAAGGACAAATAGTTTATTGTAATCTATCTTGGGCAGGGCTCAAAACTTTAGAGACTAACTCACTCCTAAACAACTTGGCTGTTGGCCAGGTATGGTGCCTTATGCCTGTAATCCCACACTTTGGGAGGACAAGGCAGGAGGATCACTTGAGGCCAGGAGTTCAAGACCTTGTCTCGACCCAAAACATAAAAAAAAAGAAAAGAAAAGAAGGAAAGACCTGGCTGTCAGCCTTTGAAAATGTGAACAACAGAGACTCAGAGGAGAGTGAGAGACTGTGGCTTTTTCCACAAATCCATGGGGAGGTGGCAATTGCTGAGTTTCTCATGCCCTGCACTTGGGCGCCAGAGATGAGGCCAGGTGGGGTATGGTGTAGTTACTCTGTAGGTTCTTCACAACAGCACTGAGAAGATTTTCAGATAAAATCCAAGTATAATTTAAGAAAGAATTTATTAGAAAGTAAAAGGCATGCTCAAGGAAAGTGTGGGTGCCTTAAGAAAAAGGGCACATGCTTGCCTTTGGCAAGAAGCTTTAGACAGTTTTACAACAATGATTAAGGAAACCATGAGCTAAAAGTGGTGGGCTGTAAGTATCTGACCACAAGTTTTGATGACTATCTCTCAACTTTCTAAGATCACAAGGATCTTCTATGAAAGTTACCGTCTAACTAGCTTTGGGCTTTTCGTAGAACATCATGTAGTGTTTTGGGTAATTCTCTATTGTTTCTGTAAATTACTACTCTGATAGTTTGCTTGTGAGTGGGGTGCATTGTAATTGCTTCATGGGTTCTTAACTTTACCACAGAAAAGAATTTCAGATTGAGTCCAAAGCATAGTTTAAGGCAGTTTATTAAAAAGAAGACATGTTCAAAAGAGAGGGTGCCTTAAGAGAAAAGGACATTTGCTTGCCTTTGACAAGAAGCTTTATATAATTTTGCAATGATGATTAAGCAAACTGTTCCATGAGCTAAGAGCAGTGAACTGCAGGTATTTGGTCACAAGTTTTGATGACCATCTCTCAACCTTCTAAAGTCACAAGGATCTTCTGCATAATGAAAGTTACCATCTAACTATATTTGGGCTTTTCTTAGAACATCATGTCTATGTTTGGGGTAATTCCCGATTGTTTTTGTGATTTACTGCACACCAGTAGCTTCAATGTCAGGTGAGGTACAATGTGGTTGTTCTGTGGGTTCTTCACTTCACCACAGAAAAAGAGTTTTCGAGTGAGTCCAAAGCATAGTTTAAGATAGTTTATTGAAAGTAAGACATGTTCAAGAGAGAATATGGGTGTCTTAAGAGAAATGGCATGTGTTTGCCTTTGACAAGAAGCTTTATGTAATTTTACAAGGTTGATTAAGCAAACTATTCCATGAGTTAAGAGCTTGGGCTGCAGGTATTTGGTCACAAGTTTTGATGACGATCTCTCAACCTTCTAAGGACACAAGGATCTTCTGCAAAACGGAAGTTACTAACTAGCTTTGGGCTTTTTGTAGAACATAATGTCTGTGTTTGGGGTGATTATTGTTTCTGTGATTACTGCACTTGTAGATCCACATTCTAGTCTGCAAGGTGGTCAGGTCTGTTATGCCAGGTCTGTCTAGTGAAGGTCGTGTATGGATAAGAAAGATGTCTGAAAGCTTATCCTATTTTGATTACACCTGCCAGCAAGAAACTTATTTTTTTGTATGTCTAAATTACACTGCTAAACTGCCTCCCTGTGAGGGATGGACCAAGGGTACCCAGTCAAGGCCTCATCCATCTTTTCTTTGCAGAACTCAAGTGCCCAAAACTTGCTACCTGCCATAGTCACTCTGTGCAGCTCATGGAAAAGAAAATGGACAAAGGTGGGAGCTCTTGCCCGCAGCACAAGTCCCACCTCCTGCAGGACTCAGCCTGACCTTGTAGGGGCCAGAGAGCAGGGAGAGGGGCCTGGTCATGGGAATGTTTTCCCTGGGGTCTGCCCCAAATTTCTTGTGCTTCAAGGAACCTGGCTGAGGGTCTGTGTGGGGGACAATGCTCTTACAACCAGCCAGTACCCCAAGGAGGTGTGCAAGTGCTGCAAGGATAGCATGCAAGACAACCTCATGAAGTTGTCATGCAAGCACAGGGCCAAGTTTATCGCCCACAACCAGACATGCGACAAGGTCTTCCTGGACTGGTGCAAGTACATCAAGGAGCTGCAGTTGCAACACCAACCCAATGGGTCCCTGGGTCTGGCCAGTAGTAGGTCTTGGTGGAATGGTCATGAGGGCCTATATGAGGGTGGAAAGAGAGCCTCTGAGGTAGAAGGGGGCCCCTGATGGGGGGAGGAGGGAGAAGGCCTCTGTCTGAAGCGGGAGGGGGCCCTGTGAAAGGTGGAGAGATTCCTTTCTGGTGGGGAGGAGATCCTTGTCTGAGGGAGGAGGAGGTCCCTGTCTGAGGGGGGAGGAGGTCCCTGTCTGAGGGCGGAGGAGGTCCCTGTCTGAGGGAGGAGGCGATCCGTGTCTGAGGGAGGAGGAGGTCCTTGTTGGAGGGGGGGAGAGGTCCTTGTCTGAGGGAGGAGGGGGTCCTTGTCTGAGGGAGGAGGAGGTCCCTGTGTGAGGTGGGAAGAGGTCCTTGTCTGAGGAAGGAGGAGATCCCTGTCTGTGGGAGGAGGGGATCCTCATCTGAGGGAGGAGGAAGTCCCTGTCTGACATGGGAAGAGGTCCTTGTCTGAGGAAGGAGGAGATCCCTGCCTGAGGGGACAGGAGGTCCTTGTCTGAGGGAGGAGGAAGTACCTGACTGAGGGAGGAGGAGATCCTTGTCTGCGGGAGGAGGAGGTCCCTGTCTGAGAGAAGAAGTCCTTGTCTGAGGGAGGAGGAGGTCCCTGTCCTAGGAGGAAAAAGGTTTCTTTCTGAGGAGGGAAGAGATCCTTGTCTGAGGGAGGAGGAAGTCCCTGTCTGAGGTCCTGTCTGAGGAAGTAGGAGGTCCTTGTCTGAGGGGAAAGGAGGTCCCTGTCTGAGGTGGGAGAAGCCACTCATGTCTGAAAGGAATGAGGCCTTCAGATTGGGAGCCCAGAGATCCAAATCTGAGGGGAAGGCTCGAGTCTGATGGGGAGCAGGCCCCTCTCAGGCCATGGTGCTTCCTGCCCGAGAGGGTCATCCCTGCCCTGCCAACCTGCATTGACATCACCAGTGTCCATCTGTGGTCCAAGGGAATGTTCTGATGATAGGGCTGGTCACTTCCACTGCCAATGGGAAGGCAACAATGAGGTCTAAGCCTGGCTTCAATGCAGAAAACCCCTTTTGTGTTTCCTTCTGAAGACAGCAGTCTCACTTGATGGACAGACACACTTGTCCATTTGTTATGTTTTGAATAAGACAGAACTTTAGACCTCAGACCAAGTACATCTTAAGCAAAACAAAGTGAAGTTTCTCCATTAATAAGCTCATTTCAAGCAAATCCTGGATGGTCTTTTTCACCAAAGGCAGATCAACTGATGGTTACTGGGAAAATTAGACAAAACCTCTAATCTTTTAAAATAGGCTTTACTTCTACATGGGTGTTTTTGTTGTGGTTGCTTTTTGTTTTGCTTTTTCCAGTATTGTGTAATTCTTTTATCCCATTGGGAGTCAAAGAATGGTTTAAATGTTACAACCTAAAAGGCACTGTGATGGATTATTACAGAAATAGTTGTGGAATTCCACCTGCTTGGTTATTTCAGAGATCCAGAACCCAATTAAAATTGCCCATCAAGTTTAAGGAAAGCCTAGCCAGGATCAGATCCTAGTCCAGGCCAACTCATTGGTTTGTGGATGGTGTCAAGTCAGTTTTCATTTATTTATTGAAACCAGTCATTTTGGGGGCTCTTCATTGTTTGCATTTCGAGGTCAGTTTTCTCAGTGTCTGCCTTCCCAGGGGTCTGAGAGAGACCTATATTCTTCTTTTGGTTTTTCTTCATTTGTGTAGTTTTCTCTCTCTCCTCCTTTCCTTCCCCTTCTTTAATTCTGTCTTTCAGGGAAGGTGGAGTTGCTTTTGCTTCGCTTGTGCAATCTCCTGTTCTTCCTTATGAGGGTCCTCTGGCTTTTTTCACTTTTGAGGTTGGAGTGTGGGATGTGGGTTGTACTTTTTGCAGTTTTG
>CAUYQG010100552.1:0-18014 GCA_963574415.1 Tarsius wallacei | reverse complement strand
AGACCCGCCTGGGCAACTTGGCGAGACCTCATCTCTACAATAAATCAAAAAATTAGCCAGGCGTGGTAGCGCGCGCCTGTAGTTCCAGCTACTTGGAAGGCTGAGGCGGAAGGATCGCCGGAGCCCAGCAGGTCGAGGCTGTGGTGGCCGGGAGCAGCCACTGCACTCCAGTCTGGGCGGCAGTGAGATTCCAACAAAAAAAAAAAAAAAAAGTGGATTTAATTAAACTGTTTACAGTTTACATTTCTTTTTAAGCAATTCTAGTATTAAATTTAGGAAGGTCTATTTATAATGACTTCTCTATTTTATTTAATTTCCTGCATCCCAAGTTTTTTCTTCTATACTCCAGAATGTAATCAATTTAGAATTCTTTACACACGCCAATTCTTTGTACTGGGTTTGGCCTACAAAATAGGAAGATATAATCAAACTAATTTTTGTACATATGATTCCATATGTTTAGAAGTCAACATGCAAAAAAAATTTTAATGAGGAAAACATCTCCCTGGTATTGAAACCAGGCCTCATGGATAGTTCCAGGTGTTATGAAGTTAGATGGCTCATGGATATATGTGGGTGTTGGATGGCAGACACCAACTTCACTCTCTTGCTTAATGCTGCTAAAAATCTAATTTTCCAGGACACCAGGAAGACGCATTCATAAGTTCTCAGTGATCGTTTTCTAATTGATAGTTTTTTGTGGATACTTTTCAATGAACATAGTTTCATTTACTTTAGTCAACAATACTCCCACTGTTATTTTTGGAATGAGAACCACAAAATTATACCTTGATGACCTGTCTAGTAATCTGATTCCTCTACTACCAAAAGATAAATCCTATTATCTGCTTATTCAGAATTTCAATTTAATTCAGTGCTCAGAAACACTGCTATTTTTTCTGAGTCTTATTTTCATTTTTGGCAATCTTCTCTGCGTGCAATGTCTACTCCAGAATCATAGAATTATTATCAATGTACTTAGCAAAAATTCCAAGCCTAAGGGAGGAAAAAAAAGAAGGAATTTAAGTGGCTAGATTATAAGATATGATGGACCAAAGAATTCTAATATGTTTGAAGTGCTGCAAATATCTTCCTAAACCTTCCAGAGTGCCACCTACACCCACAACTCCTGCTGCCACACCCTCCCATTTTCTATCCATACACCCTCCTTCCATTGAGGCACGCAGCTTCTCACCTCCTACCCATTCACCCTCTTACTATCTACCCACTCACCTATGAAGGTAAGCTGACTTCTTATGATTCAAGATACAAATTAGCCCGTTCAGGGGACAAAATCTCAACTCATTCTTTACTTCTTGGTACATTCTAAGACATAAAGCGACCTTTCCCAGGATGAAACACAATTATCCCTGTTCATCCCAGGCATCAAGTAGATTGAGTGATTATGTTTCTGAGAACTAAGATCTCCATACACTGGGAGTGGGGAGTAGGAGGGGATGGAGCCAGGTTTTCTGATGTTGAAGATTTGGGCTCATGTTTATAGCCAAGTCCCTTACTGATGGGCCATTAAGGTCTTTTGTAAGAGAAAACAAAGAAAATTGAGCATTGGGATAAGGCAGAAGTTGAAGTAAAGTTAGGGAGGCTAGAAAGAAAAGGAAAGGAAGGAAGAATGAAGCCCTGAGCCTGGAGGATGCCCCACCAGGAGCAGCACTTTCACCAAGGGGGTACCAGGCAAGGGGCCTACAGAAGGACCTCCATGAAGAAATTACCATTTCTGTTGTTTTATAAAATATTTTAGTCTGCACGGTTTTGTGTGTTTGTGTGCAAATGGACCTTAATATATACTCCAGGGGTGTTAATTAACATATAAAACACCCTAATCAGAAATCCACATATGAGCAATAGCTTCAAATTGCTACCTAAATATGCACCAAGGAGCTTTTAATTAAGGTAAAGCATATCAGCAAATACTTTTTTTCTGTCGAAATTAGAGATTTTCAAGATAAGTGGTTGGCCAGAAAGATTTTTGTTATTGTTGTTTTTGTTTTGTTTTGTTTTGTTTTGTTTGCAGCATAAATGAGTTACAGGGAACCCTGCAGCCTAACATTTTTGGGGATGGTGCCCTTGCTCTAGAATGCCATTTGACCCTGTGTTCCCTGGACACTTAGCAAATGATCCTCTTGCCTGATTTTATTTGAAGTTCAGTTGATACTAGTCAGTACTTGTTGCTTTTGCCTCTGCACAAACCTTTCCTGTAAAGTATGTTTTAAGACACCAGAAATAATGAAGAGGGAGGACTTTGGCAAGTTTAAAGAATAAACTGTCTTACTGTTTTTATACCTCCTTGCTTATAAAGATTTGTAAATGAGGCAGCACTATGACTGAGACTATTATTTTTTTATAATACTTATAACTTTGTTGGTTAGCATATGTCCATGGGCAGAGAGGTTATTCAAAGGGAGCATATGGCTCCCACCTACACTAGTAGTAGAAGGCTACTAATATTTTCTAGGGAAACTTGACCTAGAAAAAGGCCACATTGGCTTAACTGAGTTCTCAGAAAAGGAAATTGCTAAAGAACACAGGAGTGAAGTTAAAGCAGACTCCTTGTCTGTCAACCACCAGACTACATGTGACTTCATTTCGTGTTTCCAGCACGCGTTGGACAAATGTGAGGCAAGGTGGACAGAGGCTCCTAGACCTCAACTTGGGAAGAATGCTAGGAACTATCTTGACTCTTCTGCAGGCTTTTGTACACAGGTTGTCTAGAAACTTCCATGGGCCCCAGCAGATTTTGTACAGATTTCTCCAACTCTTAGGTCTCCCAGGTAACTTCCTTCAGGAGCAGAAAGTGAGCACTCAGTCAGGTATCTTGAACCTGGTCAGTTATGTATGACTAATCAGTTAACGGGAATTTGAAAGATACTCTCACAAGTGGTGATGTTCTGGTGACAGTAATTTCTATAAGATGAAATGCATTTCTATTATGAATGTTCAGATTAGAATAATTAGAGAAGAGGGGTAGGAGGGGGAAAAAAAGAATGATGAGAAAGAGGGTAGTGAGGATAGGTAGAGAGTGATTGGGGGGAAGGCCAGGCTTGTGGTAACACCAAACAAAATAAGAATACCAAACAAAATAAGAACACAAAGACACATCAATCATAAGTGCAGAAAGACCATTTTGCAATATGCTATTTAGATAAAAAACACATGTTATATTTTGAGTATCCAAGAAAACCAGAGTTGTTGATTGGGAGATTAATTTGTGTATCCTTATGCTAGAATTGTCTTTGGTATGGTTTAAGTGTTATTTTGTTTTGGCTTTATGTCATTTATTTAATATATAACTGTTTGGTCTGTGTTTGCCTCCTCGGGCCAGGAAAACTTACATTCATGAGTAAAAGAAAGCTGACAATAAGATCACTGATTCACTACAGATAATTGTTGAGAAACCAACCATGGAGACCAGGGGCAGTGCTAAAGGACATGGTTGGGGATAAAGGTGGTGTGGCACAAAGAAAGAAAATGACAACTTTTTAAAGAGAAAATAAGGCAGATTCTGAAGACTGGATACTGGCGAATTTAATATCAGTCTCAGGGGATTCTCTTGAGCACATGGTGATTTTTTAGAACCTGTCTGTATCACAGGGAGAAGCCATGCCAGACTATTGTTTCCTTTAAGGCTATGGTTACTCAACAAGTTGATGGGGTTACCATAGACCTAGTAAGTTCGAACTTCAGGCACTTGACAATTGTCTAAGTTCTGACTTTAGTTGAGAAATAGAAGCAGCAACAGCTATGAAAACTAATCTTTGAACTAGGGCCAAAACAGCTGCTTAAGAATCACCTAGGAGCTTGTTAAATGGTTCAAGATGCCTGTGCCATAGCTTCTTAGGCTAAGAAGTGAAGTCGAAAAGTCTAGTTTTAATAAGCTCTCCAAATGAGTCCCAGGTGCAGACAGGTGTGTCATCCCTAAAGAAAGCTACCTTATTCGCCAAAGGCAAACTGAAAAGAGTCTTTCCAAAGAGCCCTGCCATGTTCTGTTCCAGTTAACATTCTTAGCAATGCCTTAGATAAGGTGAGAAGTTTACCAGATTCAAGGATAAGATGGAACTGAAGAAGAGAGCAGAGTTAGCATACAAAACGATCTTAGCATATTAAGTCTAACTAAAAAAAAAAATCCAGTTTTTTTTTTAAAAAAAGGTCTGTCAGCAAAATCGTCATATCAACTATGACTTGAAGTCATGCAAGAGATATGCAAAATTAATTTTAGTATTTGCAATATTAGAATGTCAATGAAAAAGAATGTAGGATCTAGCCATGGTCAAAGATCTTTAGGACATGGTTGGGGATAAAGGTAAGACTTTTACATATCTTGAGAGACAAAGAGTTAATCATGTGATCACTTTGGCAGAAAAACAGAAGTTACAGATGTCTGTGAATACACTAAGGAACAAATAGGTAATGTGTATGGCTTAAGTGATGTACACCACATGGCACACCTTCCTTGAATTTATGGAACCAAGTATAAATAACATTTATTGTATCTCAATAGGGTCTAAGTCAAAATGGTCATTAATACTTAGGTTAAACTAGGATTGTACTTTCCCTCCCTAAGAGGTAAGCATCTTTCAATGTCAGAATTGAGAACTGAGTAGAGAAATATTTTAGAAGATTAAAAGCAATTTATATTAATATTTTTGAATTAAGAAAGTGATATTCAATGTTTATTTACTTGCAATGTTTAGAAGTTGCATTTGTGTGATAGCATTGTAACTTCAATTTAAAATATCTAAGTAATTGATTCCGACTTGTGATTTGCAGTGAAATTCTTACTAACTATATATATAATATCATACCATAACACTTAAGAAAATTCAGGGTTCATGATATTTATCAGCTTAATTTATTCAATTTATATAGATTACTCAGTACTTGGGAAACTGTGCCAATCAGGCAATTGAATTATTCTAAAGTGAAATAAAATGTATTAAACTTACAACGCAGCAGAAAATATGTGAAAATGTTTAATTAACTAGTTTTTAAATGGGATCAGGTATTGTTCAAAGGCAATTAGAGTGATTGCTAAAATTATGCATGACTAGAATAAGAGGATTTGTAAATTGAACTTAAGGCTTAAGGAAGAATAAGGTTATTAAAAATTGGTGACTTTAATAAAGTGAATATCAATTTTTAAAAATAAAATAAGAGCCTGAATAGTCTTTTCTACATGGAAAAGTTATCTTTGGATGAAACAAAAATTCTCAGCAGCTTGTTCAAGGCGGGGATGGAACTGCAGCAAATATGATAATGGCCAGGCTGACGGTTGAAGTCCTCAAGGCTCCATTGGAGGTCACAGAATGCTGAGTCTGCCAAGATGTACTGTAATCTTAGGCTGTTGTGTAAAACAGTGTCCAAGGAGAGGAAGTTGATCTCCTCCCTCCATTCTACACTAATCAGATCACTTGACATACTATGGTCACGCCTGGAAAACCAATTATTTCTCAGTGTTCTGAGCCAATGCGATCATTCATTGACTCTGAGGTTCTTCTTTGTTTTTGTGGATAACGGTTGATATTCTGGTAGATAATAGTGATGAGTGACTTATAATTTAGTTACCTTCCCACAAAGGAAGTCCCTACCAGGTTATAATAAAAGCAGGTCTCCAATTAAATTCTGCCAGTTACCAGGTACATACTACATCAACATCTATTGATAAGCAGACACTATACTGTTCACACAATCTGAAATCCCAGCTTTGTTCTTTTATATTGCCTGACTATACTTTTTATAAAGAAATCACTAGAAGCAGATGTGGCAATATTTCAGTGGCAACTATCCATAACTCTTACTGAACAGCTGACTTCCAAAACATTCAGAACTCTCAAGGATACAGGCTTAGACTTAGGAGGCAGTTGAGCAGAACCTAACAAAATGCTTAAGAGAAAACAACCTGAGACAAAAACAGGTCTGGGTTCAAATATTGACTCTCCCTACACACTGACTTGGGACTATTACACAATCTCTTTTGCCTTCCATTTCTTCATGGGAAAGGCAGGGATAACAAAAACTACCTATTTTTAATGTTGTTATGGGAACTGAGAGAAATAATGTACATAGAGTCACATAGCACTTTTAAAATATAAACTATTATTGTTGTTTTCCTCCGTGTGGTTCCAGAGGGAGAGCTAGCATTTATGAGTAAGAATCAGAAATAGGAAAATAATGAGTCAATTCAAAGGAAGAATTTTCTCGCAATTATAGTATTATAAAAACAGATTAAGCTATCTTTTGCTGAAATAAACTCCTATCAAGGGCAGTATCCAAGAAGAAATTGCTCAAGGTCTTATCAGGAACAAATATTTCAGAGGAGATTCATGCTGGGGTAAAGGATTAGCTACAGAAGGATCTCTTTACTGCTCTCCGACATACAGATTCTGAGATATTGGCCTATTTTCCTTACTTGTGAGTATAATTCAGATTTTGTTTATCCATGTGTATTCACAGAATGGTTCTCTAGTCTTATAGTTTTATAGACTGAAAACATTAGTCTATAGAAACCACTTTTTCTTCATTTCTAACTCTATCCTCTTTTTTCTGAAAAACAGACAAAACTCCTACTGCATTTTTATTCCAAAGCTGTGTAAATAATTATCTGCTTTTATTCACCAGTAAAAGTGTGTACACATTGACCAGTCTGACATTTTGCATTTCTCATTGTCCCACTTACACACATCTTCAGACAACTGCCTCCTCCCCCACCCCTTCACATTTGTTTTAAGGGATCGATCTCTATTGAAACAATAAGAACTTGTTTCTGGGATTAAAACTGTGCCCTGGACTGCTTCTCTAGCTTTCTGCCATTTAATTCTTGCACAATTTTGGTATATTCACCTGCATCCCTGTTTCTTTTCTTTTTTCTTTTCCCCCCACCAGGAAAGAGTACATCCAGCTCCTTACTTACAAGATCCCTGCTATAATATTGCTATCTGTACAGAAACTGATTCCTGACTTCCACACAGGTCCAAATTACAAATGGATACCACCTCTGACTTTACTTTGGTATACCCCTCATCTTTCCAAGTTCTTGGTTATATTTCATCTCAGGATTTCCCTGACACCCAAACTCGTTAGTTTAACAGTAACTTTTGACAAATTGCAATCAATTTTTAACCATCTCATAATGTGACCTGTGCCCATTGCTTCATGTGTGAAGAGTCAAAGGAATCCCTTGGTCCTTGATGAATAGCATAATCATAAAATGATTTGTAAACGTTTAAAAATTGTTAGCCTCAGCCGGGCTCGGTGACTCAGCCTGTAATCCCGCGCCTTGGGAGGCTGAGATGAGTGAATTGCCTAAGCCCGCAGGTTCGAGACCCGCCTGGGCAACTTGGCGAGACCTCATCTCTACAATAAATCAAAAAAAAAAAAAAAAAAAAGCTAGCCGGGCGTGGTAGCGCGCGCCTGTAGTTCCAGCTACTTGGAAGGCTGAGGTGGAAGGATCGCCGGAGTCCAGCGGGTCGAGGCTGCGGTGGCCGGGAGCGGCCACTTCACTCACTTGGGGGCGACGGAGTTATACTCAAAAAAAAAAAAAAAAAAAAAAAAAAAAAAAATTGTTAGCCTCACTAATACACAAGTACAAGTAGAGGGAATGAAGTACTATTTTCACTGACAACTGTGGCAGAAATTAAAAGCCAGGTGTACACTCCTTACCTGATAAAGTTATGGTGGGACAGGCATTCATGCCTACTCTATTGATGAGAGTGTAACTTGGTATATACCTTTCGGAAAGCAGTTTGGCAAATATAAAAGAAAACGACAGATATATACAAAGGAATCATATATATATATGGTTTTTTTTCACTCAGTATAATTCTCTGGAGGTTCATCCAGGTTGTTAGATGTATCAGTAGTTCATTCATTTTTTTGTGCTAAGTAGTTTTCCATAACATGATAATACCCAGTTTGTTTAGCCAACCCACTTAAAGACATCTGGGTTGTTTTTAATTGGGGTTATTGTGAATTAAGCTGCTATAAACATTCACATATAAGCTTTTACATTCATGTAACTTTTCATTTCATTTATCCAGGAAATTAAATAGCAGGAGTACAACTGCTGGGTCATATGCTAGTTTTTTGTTTGTTTGTTTGTTTTAGAGACTGCCAAACTTTCCAGAGGGGTTGTCCCATTTTGCATTCCCACCAGCAATGTATGAGTGATCCAGTTTTTCCTCATCTTCGTCAGCAGTTATTTCTCATTTTAGTTATTCTGATAGGTGTGTTGTGATATCTTATTGTAGTTTTTAGTTGTTTTTCCTTAATAGTTAGGGATGTTGAACATCTTCATGTACTTATCTGCCATCTGTGTATTCTTTTTACATATCTTTTTTTTACATATCATTTCTCTTTTGCCATTTTCAAATTTGATTGTTTAGGAATTTTTTTTACTGTTGAATTTTTAAAAATCGAAATACAATTCTCATATCATAAAATTCACCCTTTAGAAATGTACAATTCATATGATCAATTTTTGTGAAAGAAGCCTATATCTAATAGTAATTACTGTTCATTTCTTCCTACTTCAGGCCTTGGATTCTAATCTAATTTCTGTCTCTACAGATTTGCCTCGCCTGAGCATTAACTATAAATTAGATTATATAATATGTGGCTTTTGACTGGCTCCTTTTACTTGGCATATATTTTCAAGGTTTCTCCGTGTTGTAGCATATATCAGTACTTCATTCCTTTTTATGGCTGAGTAATATTGCATTGTATGGATATGCCATTTTGTTTATCTGTCCATTCGTCATTTAATTTCCACTTTTTGGCTATTATGAATAATGCTGCCGTGAACATTCTTAAACAAGTTTTCTGTGCACATATTTTCAATTCTCTGGGTATATACCTAGGAGTGAAATTGCTGTGGCATACTGTAACTTGAAGTTTACTTTTTCGAGAAATGGCAAACTGTTTTTCAAAGCTATTTCACCACTTTACATTCATACTAGCGATGTATGAGTGTATAAGTAAGCTTTGAGGTTTTCTTATGTATTTTAGATAATACTCCTTTTCAGATATGTTATTGACAAATGTTTCTACCCAGTCTATATATTATCTCTTTTTTCATTGTCTTAACACGGTCTTTCATAGAACAGAAGTCTTTAATTTTGATGAAGGTCAATTTATTAATTTTTTTTTTTTTTATGAACCATGCTTTTGGAGTCAAGTCAATGGCGTCTTTGCCTAGCCCTAAATTCTGAATGTTTTCCCTATGTGTTTTTCTAAAATTTCTATGGTTTTATATGTTATATTCAAGTCTGTGATTCATTGTGAGTTAATATTTATATAAGGTTTCAGATAGGTAGAGCCTCATTTTTTTTTTTTTTGCTTACAGATGTCCAATTGCCATTTGTTGAAAAAGCTATCTTTCCTCTATTGAAATACCTTTCCATCTTTATCAAACATCAGGCATATTTATGTATGTCTATTTTGGGTTCTTTAATCTGTTCCATTGATCTATGAGTTTATCCCCCTGGTAATACTATATGGTCTTGTAGTTATGTAATAAGTCCCACAGTTTAATAACCTGATTCCTTCCACTTTACTCTTTTTCAAAATTGATTTAGCTATTTTAACTCCTTTGATTTTTCATAACATATCTTCCTTTTCCCTTTCTCTCCTTGATCTCCTCTGCCTGATAATCTACCTGCTAGGACATTTGCTAGGACACTTTCATTCATTTCTTTTCATTCTTAGTTGGCTTCTTCTCAGAATACTAGCTTGATTTACTCCCTAGTATGACTGACTTGATATTCAAGTTTCCCAGTTTCTTTTTTCAAAAGGAGCTACCTTCTACTTGTGAACTTATTATTGACCTTCTTGGTATAATTTGCCACTATTGATGGTAATTTAAAGTATTTCTTCATATATCTCAGGAAACCCATCATCTTTACTCCTTAACTACCTCTTTCCCTATAAGTCTTGACAGTGCCTTTGTTTCTTTTAGTATCCCAGGTTGTTTCATTGTTTTCTGGGTACAGGGAGCCTACATAGCTCCAATTCCCCTTTCATGCCAAGTTCCTAAAAATACCAGCCATGCCAACTGCCCTGTTATCATGCCTCGATCTTAAGCACTTGGAATGGGTTCCTCAAGACTGGAGTGACCTTAATTTCTTTTTTTTCCAAAGACTTTATAATTTCAAGAAGATGGTTTAACTGGGATAACCAAAGTTTTCTGAGCTCATCATCCCACTCCTGAAGCTTTGTTCTGAACGTGTTCAGTGACTCTTTTCAGTTTTTTAAAGTTATGGCCCTGTTTCTCCCGTCAATGCTCAAAGTGAACTTGACATTTCTACTGATGTGAGATCCTCCTCAAATCTTCTGTTTGTAGGAATAGTATGGCAAAACATAGCCCATAGAGTTCATCAAATTGAGCATTAACCAGACTTTCCATATCACACCTTTGTGTGCCATCATCCTGACATGCACCTGCTCTGGAGTAAAGAGAGTTTTCCTACCATTTACTCCCTCACTTCTCTCCCATCCCTACTCCATGAAAGCTGCCTCTGCTCTCAGCCTTCTGTCTCTATTCCTCATGTACTTACAGGGACAAAATTGGATGCAGGACCTAGATTTGTTTTCCTTTATTTTCTCCTCTCATTATCTCCCCAAAAGCCTACTACAGTTTATGCACAATGTCACCTGCTTGAAGTCTTTTTCTGTCTTCCTTCCTGCCCCTGCAAGTTCCATCATCTTGATCTTTGTTTTACTTCATCTCCCATGCTGTCTGGATGATTGGCACAGGTCTGCCATGCCTTCACATACCCATCCTCCTTTCCTTCTCTTTTCCTTTAGTGATCAAAAAGAATGCACCACCCGCACACTAGCCACTCATAAGGATTGTGACATTCGTTCTCAGAGCACATCTTTCCAACAGACAAGCAGGTATTATTTTTCCCATACAACAAATGAGAAAACCAACACATGTCAAGATAAAAGAGAATCTGTCTAAGAGCAAAGCTAAGGCCTGAAAGCAAGATATCTTCTGACTTCTAGTTGAGGCATATGGGCCTGCAGAAAGAGTAAAATCCTTCTCACATGACTCTCCATTTTTCTGCTCCAGTAGTGACTTATGCTCTATCTAAACTGACCAATTCTACTTGGACTTCATTGACTAGTCCAGAGCTATCATCATAGGGTTTCTCAACATAGACAACCATAAATCGAGAAAAGACTGGTAATTTTCAGAATCACTTGGAGAGATTTAGAAGTATACAAATGTCCAGGCTCTGTTCTGAGGAGGGAGTGGAGGAGTTACTGTATTCCTCTGAGGGTGAGGTTGTCCACAAATATTTTTAAAGTTTTCTCCAAGCAACTCTAATATGTGGAAAGCTACTGGACTAAAATCACTCTCAGATTCTAAGCTACCTTCATATTTCTTAAGTCTATGCAAAGAATGGAGCTCTTGACTCTTTTGAGCACCCTGCACTTGCCAAAACTACAAAATCCTTTCTGTTCTTTATTTTCCCCTAACAGGAAGAGAAGTGACAGAGATACTCATTGGTCTGACATACTAAAGATGATTGAGGTGAAAGTCATAGTATTGATACCTACATCAGAAGATGCTCTAAGTCACCCAGCAGGACAAATCCCCTCTCTACACTCACCACCAGGATGAGGAAGTGCAGGCTGACTAAGGAGGCTGGGGGACCAGATAACATAAAATCAAGGATGGGTATGAGTCAGGTGTGAGCTCCAAGAATAGCTGCTTCATGCCTAAAGTTTTGGGACAAAGTCTTTCTCTTTTGAAAAAGCATAGTATGGGATATGGAAAAACAAAAAGCTGTCACTTCAACTCCTTCTTACAAAACATGTGAGGTCATTTGTCTTCAGTTCACAATTAGTTTTTCAACAAATAAACCAACTCAGAGCAGTTTCCTTGTGTGTAGCTGGCAAGTGCCCTTAACCAAGGAGTGGTTTTCTTCTGCCTCTGATTGCCATAGCCTTGAGAGGGACCTATGTAGAATAATGAGGGATAAAGGCGACAGGCACCCAACCAGCCAGATTAGTTTGAATCAACCTGTGGATCAGCACAGCAATAGGTGTCCTAACTAGATGGTGCACACATTCACTTTATAAATGCACCTGAGAAATGTGGAGTCTAAGGGAGAGAGCATTTCTGCCATGAGAGACCCTGCCCAAGAAAACATGACTGGCATCAGCCTGCTGAATGAAAGTCAAGCTTGGAGAACTCTGCTAGGTTGGCGCTAATACATAGTGGTGAAATGCTGCCTCATGTTTCTTGATTACCATCTTTGATGCTTGAAACCTCACCATTAGCACCCTATTATTTGGTTTAAGGATTTCTGCTAAGTTAAAATACAAATACACTCATGAAAAACGAGACAGCTTTTTAGCCATTCAATCCTTAGGTTGAAAGAACTATAGATCCTTTTTGAGAGCAAGTTTACATATGAGGGAAGTGTGGTGGTTAATTTTATGTGTCAACTGGGCCATGGGATACCCAGAGATCTGATCAAACATTATTTCCAGGTGTGTCTGAGAGGGTGTTTCTGGAAGATATTGACATTTGAGTTGATAAACTGAGTAAAGCAAATGACCCTCCCCAATGCGGATAGCATTATGCCATTCACTGATGGTCTGAGTAGAACAGAAAAGCACAGAACATTTGGATTCACCTTCCCTCTGCCTGACTACTTGAGCTGGAACAACAGTCCTCTGTTCTTGGTGCTCCTCCTTCTCAGGCCCTCAAACCTTGACTGAAACCTACACCACTGGCTCTCAGGCTTTCGAACTACACCACTGGCATTCCCTGAGTCTCCAGCATGAAGATGACAGATCATGGGACTTCTCAGTCTCCATAATCATATGAGCCAATACTTTATAATAAATTCATGTATATACACACACCTATAGAAGTCTCATATATATAAAATACATCTCACAAATGTATATGAGACATATATATCCTATTGGTTCTGTTTCTCTGGGAACTAATTTGCTTAGTTCCTAATGTTTCTTCCTAATACAGTAAGAAAGGCTATAAAGAAAGCAGAAGTTGGAAGTAGTAAGGTTATGCTTTCAAAAGTGGTACCATGGAGAAAACAAAGATTGGTTCTGCCATCTTGGATAAGACATTTCACTCTGAGCAATTAATTATCCCTCAACTGAGAAAATGATGGTGTGAACTCACAATGTTGCGGAGGGGCCATATGTGCAATAATATATATGACAACCCTTCAAGTGTCCTACACATACAATGAGCAAGCAGCTATTTTTCACACTCTTCCGGGGGCTGCTACCACACGTTTTGTCCCTCCGAGCTAACCATCCTCCTCCACAAGAACTCACATCAAATATTTCCTCATTATCACATCCGACAAAGCAGATCCCAGCTATTAATTACAAATTAGTGGACCAGTTGCCTGTCTCCTAGAAAGCAGTGCCCCTCCGCTCTGCAGGGAACATTCACTTTTTAGAAACTAGCCCTGGGGTTTTAAGGAACAAGCCAGCAAGACAGCTTCTGAGGAGGTATGATGAGGCTCTTTGTGTGCTCTCTTCTGCCACATATCCAACAATTCTGTCATGAAGCCCAGAGAAAGGAGAAAATAGGAGGCAATCTAGAGCCCCCAAGGAAAGACATGACTGTCTCTCCTCTTCTCAGGGTGCCATGGGAGCAGCACTACAGCAAGGAGTGTAGTGGAGACTTGGCTTAGGATTGGGAATGCCCAATGTGTCAGGTAGAGCGGGACACATGAGACATATAGCAGCTGTTTAGAACTTAACTGGGACTCGTAACTTCCTTCCACTTAGCTATGTCTTAAAATACCCTAACAACCAGAGCACTATGCAGTGTTTCCTTCGTGGAAGCCTCTGCCATTACCTCACCTATTTTTGTTATTAAAAAGAAGCTGAGTCCGTCACAAACAAGGGTTTGTGTAAGTGGGCAATAGTAGTGGCAGAAGTCCCAGAAAACAGGTCACAGAAAAACTGACTAAGAAACTTAGGTTGTTATAAAGACAAGGATGTGAAAGGGTGTTCCATGGAAGAATCAGCTAGCTCTGTGCACCCTCTGAGAGCTCAACTAAGACCAACGTGTTGGTGGAAATTAATAGGAGTGTTGGACTCAGAAAAGTTCCAATTTATAATTAAAGCTGCTCAACTTGAAGAAATCAGCAAATTAATGCATTCTTAAAATTCTCTTCCATGAGGCTTTCACATAGCCACATGGGTCTCTTAGTGAAATAGCTAAGCTGTGTACTAATGGTACTGTGTATTGTGCAAGAGAATAGATTAATTTTGTATCTCTTCTATGAAGTTATGTTCAGAGGAAAGCCTAATAGAGACATGCAGTAAAAGAAAAGATGAGTCTCTTTTTCTGCCCTAATTCATGAGCTGCTTGCTGCTATATGAGATTTTTGCTAGGGGTTTTGGGATTTCAAGGACTACAGGGTTGGGACGTGAGGTATCCTCCCACTTCTCTCACTGACTTCTTCCATGAGATTGATCATTGACCCATTGAATATATTGGAAAGAGATCTGATGAAGAATCAGGAAGGAAAAAAAAGATTTCACTTGAATCAAGGAGGAATGAAGTAAAGGTTCCAAGAAGAATCACCAATCTTTTACAGACTCATTAAATTTGCAGCTCAGAAGGATGGATCTCCTCTGGGACCTTCTTGCCATGCCTTTGTGTGGTCGGTGTCTCAATGAGCCATGCATCCTTCCCTGCTTGTTCACTGGCAGGCTGTCTGGATCTTTCCTTCCCTTCCCCATCAAAATTCCCTCTTGCTGTGTTTCCTCAGGGTCTTGATCCCTGCAGCACAGTAAGTTAAGGGCCAGTGGCCTTCAAGTAAACTCAGGCATTGTGAACAGGTGAGAAATATTTCTGGCCAAGATTGACTTCCTTAGAACATAGCACCTATGTTGTTGTCTAGCTCAGAAGTTTTCAACCCCTTTTTATTCTTTACCCTCTAAAGTGATCTTAACAAAATATGTACCATTGTGCAATTTTTAAGTGAATAGTAAAATTTTTCATCATAAATTTAAATACTTTCAAAAGATGTAATTTGGGGCATATTATAAATGTTTTCATTTTAAAATGAAAGTTGAATTTCTTCTATAAATATATGCAGTTGAATCTAAACACCACAATGGTGGATAACCCACCATCTTTCTATTTTTAAAAACAAAGTGTTCTTTAACTTTTAGAAATTTGATTTTTTATCCAAAAATATTTTTAATCTTGACACCTGACAATCTGATAAGGTCCTTCTTTCTCCTCCTCCTCTTCCTTCTCCTCCTTCTCCTCCTTCAGCAAGGAATTGAAAAGTACCTGAGTAGCAAAGAGATTTGCTGTCCAGTCATTTGAATAATTCACTTTCTCAATTTCTGGTCAGGATACCAAGAAAGCTTTACTAAGATTTGTCGAGTTATTGTTAATTATGCTGTAACACTTTCACTTAGACTCACCTTTTAAAGCCCATATCATCAGAAATGACAAGAAAAACATGTATTTTCAGTTTTACTACACTTTTGCCAAAGCAATGCTTTTGATAAAATGCTTTGATCTTATTTCTTGTTTTAAATATATTACCTCTACTTTGGAGCTGAAGATTTAACTAGTTTATTGAAAATGTCTGTCACACAACTTCATTGGTAGGGCCAATCTTTACTGTCAAACCAGTCAGCTAAATCAGATACACTTTTTGTCAGAAAAGGTTTGACTTCATTTTTCAATTCAAATAGCAATTTTGAGAAATATACAAATCAATGAGAACTAAAAATATACCTTGTGAAACTGACTACTAAAAATAATAAAAATTAAAATGATACAGATCTAATCTAACTGCTCAATATTTAAAGTTATTAAAACAAAATGATCAATACACTCTGATATAAAGCAAGAAAAATAATAAAAGGAATGATATAGCTCTAGTAAAATGGTGTGTCATTGCTATTGGATACTATGAACTCACTGTAGAGAAAGATTCTACAAGAATTAGTGTACAAATCAGAAACACCAACAATAATGGAAGATTCTAGGCTGCTAATCATTCTGGCCAGCAGTACATTTTTTATTGTTATTATGAAAAAGATATTGAACACTTTGTATGAGAAAATATGAACGTTTGAACGTGTCCCCCCAAATTTCATGTGCTGAAACCTTAAACCTCAAATTCATATGTTGATTGAAGGCAGGATTTCAGGGAGATAATTAGAACTAAATAAGGTCATCAGGATGGGGTCCCCATAATCGGACTGGTGGCTTTATAAGAAACGGGAGATGAGAGCTGACATGCACTCTGTTGCCCTCTGTCCTCTTGTCACGTTTAGTTGCAGTAAGAAGGTCCTCACCAGATGTTGAACAGATTCCAACACCATGCTCTTGGACTTCTCAGTCTCTAGAACTATGAACCAAATAAACCTGATAAATAGATAGATAGATAGATAGATAGATAGATAGACAGACAGATAGATAGATGTAAGTTACCCAGTCTGGTATTTTGTTATACCAACAGAAAACAGACTAGGATAAAATTGGACTCAAATAATTGAATAAATATTTCATATTATGGTTTGATATAATAGGCTTTGGCAACTTTATTAACTAATGTACATCAATTATGAAATAATTCATATGAAAGTTTTTGTTTTGTTTTTCTACCCTTAGGTTTTATCTACTGTATCTTGTAAAAATTTGGTATTCCTAAATGGCATTCTAGTTACATTTAAAATGATCAGCATTGCAAACCTACACTGCTTTAGTTCTTCCAAGTTACTTTCCCCCCAGTCAAGATATATCCTAGGGATAAATACTGAGAGTAGTGGAAAATAATTGCTTATATTACATGAAGAAACCATTTTGGTGTTTGGTGTCTCCTACCGATTTTCTCTTTGCTTCACTATCTCATGACTCACCCTCAAGAGCAAGAAATTGTTTGACAAGAGTCAGGAGGAGGAAAAGAAAAAGGTGCTAAAGAGAAATTGTCATTATCAGCCACTAACATTTTACCATATATCTGAATTGTGAAATCTGAGTCCAAACTCCTCATTTCTATCTTATTTAACATCATAATCAGCTTTAAGACATGTATAAGAAGGGAAAGCCCAAAGATCTATGGACTTATGATTAATTATTAAAGGAAACTTTCTGTTACAGCTAAGGTTTTGGTGTCATTTTAAGGGCAATGTGTCATATTAAGATTTGGGATGGGTGAGACCTCTACCTATCTATCTAATTATCTATCTATCTAGCGGGGAAAGGAGTGTTATGAACATAAACTAATTATTAGCAGATCAACAATAGGAAAGAGTATAGTATATATTGAGAATCTGGAAATTAATTTCCTTAAAACTACCCATGAGCATGTAATCCTTGAAAAGCCATCACATACCTTTAGGTATATATATCCCAATTTGAAAATTATGAATGTATCATACCCATATGTAACTTAATCTAACCCAATCCAAGATTTTTTACCATGTGACCTCAGACCCTAGGGGAGGATACCCAAAGAATTCCAAAGAAAACCCAGAGAGATAGAGACAGAATTGCAGCAGACCGATTTTAAAATTAACATTAATTTATCATGTTCTACTTTTTCTTTTCAGTCTGATGTTCATTATTCTGCAAATGCTCCAGCTATCAAAGAGTGAAGGAGGTCCCCTGGCCCTTTGTTGGTGAAAATAAGTGCATCTCATTCTCCCAAGACCAGAGGATTAGTGTTGCAAACTGCCATGCCAACAGAGGCAGGCAGGTGATGTGAATGAATGAAGCAGACAGAGTGTAAGAGGTGATAAGAATTGGATAAAGGTGGGGCTTGCTTCATCCACAGGTGGAAGCGGGAGGCAGCTAGTCAGCTCCAACCCCACTATTGCTAGATCTTCCATTTTCTCCCCTGGATTTTCTTTTTTTTTTTTTTTTTGAGTTGGAGTCTCACTCTGTCGCCCAGACTGGAGTGCAGTGGCCGCTCCCGGTCACCGCAGCCTCGACCTGCTGGGCTCCGGCGATCCTTCCGCCTCAGCCTTCC
>CAUYQG010100549.1:0-15084 GCA_963574415.1 Tarsius wallacei | reverse complement strand
ATTTGCATAGAATTTATGTCATATTAGATGTTATAAATAACCTAGGTATCATTTAAAATATACTTGGAAGCCGGGCTCGGTGGCTCAGCCTGTAATCCCGTGCTTTGGGAGGCTGAGGTGAGTGGATTGCCTGAGCCCGCAGGTTCAAGACCTGCCTGGGCAACTTGGTGAGACCTCATCTCTACAATAAATCAAAAAATCAGCCGGGCATGGTAGCACGTGCCTGTAATTCTGGCTACTCGGAAGGCTGAGGCAGAAGGATCGCCGGAGCCCAGCAGGTAGAGGCTGCAGTGGCCGGGAGCGGCCACTGCACTCCAGTCTGGGCGACAGAGTGAGACCCCAACTCAAAAAAAAAAAAAATATATATATATATATATATATATATATATATGTGTGTGTCATTTTTTATAAGGGACTTGAGCATTCTCAGATTTTGGTAATGATGGGGGCAACGGTGGTCCTAGATCTAATCCTCCATGTATACCAAAGGACCACTGTTTGCAAACGTTTCCCAGGTGATTCCAATGGCCAGCCAATTATGAGAACCACTGACTTAGGTGCTTTTTTTTTTCTCTCACCTGGACCATTGTAATTAATTTCCTACTTGGTGTCCCAGTCCTATATTATTTTCAGTCAGTCCTTCATACTGCTGCTAAAGAGATCCTTCCAAAATGCAAATCTGATCATATTACATGGCAGTATGGTGTTCTCAAGGTGCTTCTTATTGCTGATAGGGGAATAATCTCTAGACACCTATGTGTGGCATATAGAAGGGAAAGAGGCCAGGCGCGATGGTTCATGCCTGTAATCCCAGCACTTTGGGAGGTGGAGGTGGGAGGATTGTTTAAACCCAGGGGTTTGAGACCAGCCTAGACAACACAGTGAGACCTCGTCTCTACAAAAATATATATTAAAAAAATAGCTGGGCATGGTGGCGTGCACCCATAGTCCCATGCACAGAGTGAGACACCAACCATTAAAAAAATTAAAAGTAGACAAGAAATTTGTGCTTGAAGACCAATCCAATCCACACTAAATTCTACTTCTATCCAAGCTATCTAACCTAGGAAAATCACTTCATCTACCTAAGCTACAATTTCTTCAACTGTAAACTTTCTCATGAAATAATGTATGTATACTTGGCACAGTGCCAAGTATATACTTTTGCATAAATAAAAATGGTTTAGGTACAGTAGTGTGTAAGCCCCTGACTGCTACCTACTTCTTCAGCTTCACTTTTCCCTCTTCTCCGTTGCCCACTAAACTCCAACCCAACAGAGCTACTGAAGACTTCCCAATATCAAGCCATTTTGTGATGGTATTCCTGTATAAGTGTGGTTTCCTCAGCTTAAAGGGCCATTCTCCCAACTCCCTAGCCAGTCTTACTCATTACCAAACCTAGTTCAAAGTCTTGCTTCTGTGAGGGCTTCCCTGTCCATCCTCACCTTTGCAAACTCCTCTTTCTATTGTACAATTCCATTGAATTATATTGATTATATACTTCCCTATCTTTATCACTAAATTGTGAGCTGCTTTAGTTCAGAGACTGCCTTATGCCTTTATATGTCCAGTAGCAAGTATAATTCCTGGCACTAGGTTGGTATACCACAATATTTACCGCATGACTGAACAGTTGAGATTTATCAATAAATTAAAGAAATGCAAGAGTAAGTTAAAAGACTGGCAAGATTGTATCTCGCTAACCATTAAGGGCAATGCAGTGCAATGCAGAGGAAAAAACTTTTTCCACAAGAAACTCTAGTGTCCTTTGAGAGAGAATACTGAGCTATAAAAATCACACCTTAAGGTACAAAATATGTTGTGTTTTTTGTTTGTTTGTTTTGGAGGACAAGATTCTTGAAAGAGTTGAAATCAGAAAGATGTAATCTTTGCTTCACTATTTGCTAGCTATATAATTGTGAGTCAATTACTTAAGCTCTCTGAAGCTAAATTTCCTCTTCTATAAAATAGGATAATATTAATACCTAGTTGTGGTGCTGCTGTGAGTAATAAATGACATAATATACATAGAGTATTTGATGTAGTAAGTCCTCATTAAATGGAAGTTGCCATTATTATAATCATCATTATTATAAAGAAAGTATTTCATCAGCTTTCTTATCTATTTTCTGGTTTTGTTTTATGGTTTTGATTTTTTTGACCAGGTGATTTAATAAAAATATTTAAATTCATTAACGTGAATATACAGAACTACATATGGATAGTTAATATGGGCAACTACTATGCCAAGTGTTTGAAATTACTTTCAATTTAGAAGTCTTAGATAAATTAACCTGAGTTTATACAAATATAGCTAAAAGCACCACTTGTAGGTAGTTAGGACTGTTCTCCCCAACTGATGCTTGGTTCTGTTATCTGCCTCTAAGAAGACATCTTGTCCCATCTCAGTGGTTACCATGGTAATCATGTATTTTCGTCAACAGATAAAGTAGCAATTCTCTTCAATTGCTACTACTAATATTCTTAAATTATCTTGATTAGGAAAATAGTAGTAGTTTCTTTTCCCATATAGAAAGACAGTATTTAATGTTTCATGTAACTGAATTTTCTTTTATTTTTTACTCATTCATTCCAAACTACATAGACACTAAAATGTTTGTGGTTGATTTTTAGAGATTAGCAACTTTTATTTACTCCCTTCTGAAAGGAAATAGCTAAGATCCTGAAATTTAGATCAAATCACTAAAAATGAAGTGTGTAATTAGTAGTTATATTCTCTACCTAGATATTACTTAAGCAATATTTCCTAAACATGAGTAATGATCATAATCAATTGAAGAACTTAAAACACATATAGAGCCCCCAAGCCCAGATATATCAGAATTTCTAGCTGTATGACTTCAGAATCTACTTGAAGAAGTTTTAAAAATATAATGCTGATGATCAATGAGGTTTAGAAAATTTTGCCCCATAGAATTTAGTATACATTTTGTACATTGTAAATGCATGTATAGATTTACTCAACTGGATTTCTTTTTATTTACTTATTTATTTATTTTACTAATTTTTTTAATTTTAAAAATGTGGGGTACAATTCAGGGTTAGGTATACAAATGTTCATTATGCAGGTGCCCTTGTTGATGAGGTGTGCCCCTCTCTCTCCCGGCAGTTTCCCTCAACTGCCAATCCCACCCCCACTCCCCTAGCAGTTTCCCACTACAGCCAATCCCTTTCTTATAGTATTATGATAATTGTTCAAGGTCCGCTTATGAGTGAGAATATATGGTACTCTGTTCTTTGTTTCTTTGGTAGATCACTGAGTATGATAGACTCTAAATCCATCCAAGTTGCTGCAAAGTTCATATGTTTGTCCTTCTTTATGGCTGCATAATATTCCATTGTGTATATGTACCACATTTTTTTGATTCAGTACAGCTTCGAAGGGCAGCATGATTGGTTCCATGTTTTTGCTATTGTGAACAGAGCTGCAACAAACATGTGTGTGCATGTATCTTTTTTATAGAATGATTTGAGTTCCTCTGGGTGTATTCCCAGTAGGGGGATTGCTGGGTCATACAGAAGGTCAATGTCTAGTTCTTTCAGAAATTGCCGCACTGTCTTCCAAAGAGGTTGCACTAGTTTGTGTTCCTACCAGCAGTGTAGAAGCATTCCCTTTTCTCCACATCCTCGCCAGCATCTGTTGTTTTATTAATGATGGCCATTCTTAATGGGGTTAGGTGATATCTCAATGTGGTTCTGATTTGCATTTCTCTGGTGATTAGTGAGGCTGAGTAGTTTTTCATGTGTCTGTTGGCTGCCCATATATCTTCTTTTGAGAAGTGTCTATTTATGTCTTTTGCCCACTTTGTAATGGGGCTGGATTTTTTTGGTTTTGTTTTTTTCTTTTTGGTGCATTTGAGTTCCTCTGTAGATCCTAAATGTTAGGCCTTTGTCAGATATACAGCTGGCAAATATTTTTTCCCATTCTGTGGGCTGTCTCCCTGCTCTCTTGATGGTTTCTTTTGCTTTGCAGAAGCTCATCAGTTTGATGAGGTCCCACTTGTCTTATTTCTTATGGTATGGGCACTTAGGGTTTTGATCAGGAATTGGTTGCCAATTCCAATTTCCATAAGGGTGTCTCCTGCATTTTCAGAGATTATAGTTTGAGGTTTTACATTTAGGTCTTTGATCCATTTAGAATTAATTTTTGTGTATGGTGACAAGTCTTCTGCATGTGATCAGCCATTTTCCCAGCACCACTTACTGAAGAGGTTCTCCTCTCCCCAGTGGTTGTTGTTGGGGGCTTTGGAAAGATGAGTTGGTTGAGAAATTGAGGCTTTGCTTCTGGAATCTCTATCCTATTCCATTGGTCTATATGCCTGTTCTTGTACCAAACTGAGCTGAATTTCTACACAGCAAAATTAGCTCTATCACTCAGGACAAAGCTAGTCTATATTTTTGGTTCTCAAGCCCATTATGATATTAATTAATTTGGGTCAATCAAAATATCTTTATGGTTTACAGATCTGGAAGTTTCTAACATTTACTGAATACCTAATCTGAGCAAAGCACTGTGCTAAGAATGGGGTCTGGGGAAATGAAAAGACTAATGGTGTACACTCTTAAAGATTTACTACATAATAAAGAAGAGCAATATAGACCCAAGTGATACATGGCTTATTACAATGAAAGTTGGGGAAATACTAGTCTACTTTAAGATTCCAGATTGGATAAATTGGCCAATGGTCTGGGTGGACTCACTTTTATATCTCATCCCAGCAATATGGCTCATAGAATATTCTCCTAGGGATAAAATAACAGATTGGAGAAAATAGATACTTTTGATAAAATAGAGAATGTCTGCTGCCTTTTCTGTTTTAACATAGCATTTTGAACATACCTCTGTTTGCAAATATCATAGTTTTTGTTTGTTTGTTTGTTTGTTTATTTGCATGATCTCTCCAGTTTTTCCTATCTATAAAATGAGAGGCTGGACCCTAATTTTGTTTTCGGTTTAGTTCTGTGATCCAATTAATTTTAATAGTAAAGACAATAAAACTGGATCACTAAAATACCAAAATAAGGTTTCTCATTAATAAAACAAAACAAAATAAATGACATTAGATCAGAAGGGAAGCTAGGAAGATACGGAAGCTTATTCAATATTTTACAGATGAGTCTCTTAGGCCAAAACACACACACACACACACACACACACACACAGAAAAATTATCCAAACCACGTAATTCTTTTAGTTCTCATTTCAGTGTTTTCTTTTACACTATGTTGTATATTTGAGTTTATGTGTATGACTGTTAAGCTAGGCTAAGAAATGCAGAAAATAATTCACTACCTACAAAATAAGAACTTTATTGAGAAGTTTATTTTTAGTCTATTTATGAAGCATTTGCATCAGAGGTCATAAATTCAACCGTTGCTGTTGCCCTTAAGGTAACATAAATGAGTGACTTGGGCTAGATGTAATTAGCATAAGAAATGTTGGGAGCTACATAACAAAAGGATATACCTGTATTCTTAAATTCCTCACAGATTTTTCCTTGAAGACTGCAGCCCTGTGATTGACAGATCAGCCAGCTTTTCAGGAGAAGCCAGAAATACAAATTTTGTGTGAAATCTCTCAACTTTCAAATGCTTCTTTAAAAAAATGTTTAACAGTGCACAGGCGTAACAAAACACACTTGCAGGTTACAGCCAGCCATTTGGGCTCTAAGATTTAAGCTTCTTGCCCACACACATCTATCATATCTAAACACATACAATTGTTAAAGTGTACCTACTAATCTCTAGTGGAACTACATTTTCCTGTAAATGGTATGGTAGCTACAAAAATACTACAATATGTGTGGCATGTGGTAGGCTGGAAGACTCAAAGATTCATCCTTAGGGAATTACTTCTAGTCTTCTTCCCACCAGGGGCCCACATGTTCTATCTTTACGCTGACTGTATGGAGGTATTTTCCCCCATGAAATGATCTACATAAAAATAATGTCTTGCACGGAAGAACAGCATTTTGAAGAAGAAAAATAAGGAAGAAAAGCAAAAAGTCAGAAAATGCCTCTTTGCATCTAACATCAAAGATCAAGGAGTTTAAAATTATATTTGAGCGCTAGTTATTTGGCTGCCTAATCCCTGATATCTTTCCTATTCCCATTTTATCTTCCTCCTCCTTTATCCTGTTTCAAATTTATCCTCTAGTTCAAAGAAATCATCTAAGGGATAAAAGGTCCCTATGAAAGAAACTTTGTAAATCCTCGACTCTACTTTGGAAAGACCTGAACATATATTTATGGCAGAAAAGGGGGGGAAAGGGGGGCATATTTTCACAGCAGCAGTGAAGAGATTTTCCAAATAGAGTACTATGACTGTTATGTACTGGTGGAGCTAGAAATGATGACATTCCTGGCCTTTTGCCTCCATCTCAATGAGGAACTGGAGGGCAGTTAGCACCCAGCCAAGGCCTGGGTACCCTTCATCCCCTGCTTGAGCAACGGGCATCCCTTGGTCTGGGCCTGATTTCACCAAGTGTTACTATTGTCTTTGGAATACATGCAACAGCAAAACACAGGCACCAATTCAGAGAACTCACCCGGGCAAGCAGGCTGATGAACATGTTTCAGTGTGGCACCTTTCCATGACTCCCAAAGGCTTTGCCGACATGGGCAGAAGATGAAACAAAAAGCCAAGCCAGATCTGATTATGTTTTTCTGGCATGCAACATAAGTAATCTGACACCAAAGATGGGTGCCCATTTTCTTGCCATGAGTGGGGGTGGTGTTAATTTGCTTTGTTGACCCAACTAATATCCATGATCCTAAATATATTTGAAAATTATTTGTGTGGATAGGATAGGACAGAGTTTGTGAAAATTACTTCATAAGAGTTCATACAAACACAGTGTGGTCACTAACAGTATCATTTGAGGAAAATTTTTTAGAGTCTGTGCCAAGATTCTTGTGTGAAAAGGGTTCAAAAACACTGTTCTGTAGCTCAGTTTTACAAGATGGCACATTTACAGGAAACTATCACTAAAAACCACTGAAAAAAAGGTACCTTAGACTGAAGTTTTAAAAAGATAATCCTGTCTCTTACATTTATGCAGTGACATTAACCTTGCTGCTTTGCTAAGCAAAGTTCTTCAGCCACAACATCAATAAGGGTACCTGACCTCAAACCAGGCCAAGTGGGGACCAAAGGAAGGCCCAAATTTTACCTGTATGATGTCCACTTGTATACCTAATCCTGAATTGTGCCCCACATCTTTAAAATAAAACATTTTTTTTTTTTGAGTTGGAGTCTCACTCAGTTGCCCAGACTGGAGTGCAGTGGCCGCTCCTGGCCACTGCAGCCTCGAACTGCTGGGCTCCAGCGATCCTTCCACCTCAGCCTTCCTAGTAGCTGAAACTACAGGCGTTCGCTACCACGCCAAGTTAATTTTTTGATTTATTGTAGAGATGAGGTCTCGCCAAGTTGCCCAGGCGGGTCTCGAACCCGTGGGTTCAGGCAATCCACTCACCTCGGCCTCCCAAAGCGCAGGATTACAGGCTGAGCTACTGAGCCCGGCCGAAAATAAAACATTTTAAATTTAAAAAAATCTTAGGCTACGTTATCAAAAAGACAAGACTAGTATATAATGAACATGTAAGTCCCCATGACAGTAAGTTCTTCTTATGTCCTTAAAAACAGTATTTTTGCCTTACTGGCTTAACCATTTTCCCTGTAATCTTCTCTATACCGCTGTTGTTATTATTACTATTATTATTATTATTATTATTATTATTATCATTTGCTTCTTTATAGTCACAAAATAAATTACATCTGATAATTTTCACAAAATTTGAATTAGTTTAAATTAATGAGTTTTTTTGGCCTTTCTTTATATCACCTGACAATCATGTCTGCCTCCCTTCCCCACCTCCTCCATTCATCTCAGACACCCTACGGTCTTCCTTACTACCAAGTGACTATAAGAATAGCTAATATGAAGTGAACACGATCAGACAAACATAAAGCTAAGTATTTTCATGAATTATCTTGCTTAATGCTGACAACATCCTCATAAAGTAGGCACTATTGTTATTCCATCTTAAGTGGCTCAGAATCCTGAATTGCCCATGAGCCAATAAGAAGTGAAGGCCGCAACCCGCTCTCAGCCCCACCCTTGGCTCTTCCCCACAAGAGTGAAAAAAAGCTTTAAACTAATTTTTCTCCCATGTGCCACTTACTTCTTTGGGGACTGTACATTATCCATGATAGATCATGGAAAGTGATAGTGAGGGACCAGAAAAAATGAGGAGAGATGGTGTCCTGAGCTTAGGTCTTATGATACTAAATCTTTTTTAAATGTAAAATACTTTTATTTACTTTAGGGCCTGCTATCTGTCATGGCTAAATCTTTAAGATCCTTCTAAGACTTGGACACTATCTACAAAGGTAAATTACAGATACCTGCGCTCACATGTTTATGGCAGCACTCTTCACAACAGCAAACACATGGAACCAGCCACGCTGCCTTTGAAAGCGGACCTCCGCCGGGTCGCGCCGGGCCGGGGACGGGCTTGGGGTGGCGGCTCGGCGGCGGCGGAACACGGGCGGGCCGAGGCGCAACCCCAGCGCCCGCCGCTCTCGCCTCCGCCGGCGCAGGGCCCGCCGTGGCCTCCTCGCTGGGCCTGGGTGGCGCCAACCCGCGGAAGTTCAGCGAGAAGATCGCGCGGCCCCTCCAAGCGGGAGGCCGCGGAGACGCAGGTCTTGAAGCCGCTCGTGGCCCACCTACCCCGGCGCGGGTTCCATTTCACACGCTTCAGAAGCTTACGCAGTGCCATGCAGGATCCTTAGCCAACGGCAGCCAGTCGCGGAGCAGCGCCTCAGAGTTTCAGCCGTCATTTCATTGAACTGATAACGTTCGAGGAACCCGCCAGCCGCCACGGCTGGTGGCTGGTGGAGAGGCTCTCCGGGAATCGCTTCCACCCGCCTCACCGACCATCAGGGACAAGCCAGGATGACAAATATCCTCTTTCACTTTCTGAGGCGAGGGTTCGTGAGGGAATGTTGGAATGGGCTTCGGGACTTACCTTCCTGCAATTCCCTTTTGGCCCCCAAATCTCATTTTATCTGGTGAATGGAGGCAATCCGAATAAAGGAGTTGGAAACTTTAAAAAAAATTGTGGTACATATACACGATAGAATATTACACAGCTATAAAGAAGGACAAAATTATGGACCTCCCAGCAACTTACACGGATTTAGAATCTATCATATTCAGTGATCTGATATAGGGTCCGAGCGCTTGATTCACGGCACCGACACGCAATTTAACAAGAGAGAGGTTTATTCGCCAAGGTTCAGCCGGCCAGGACCGCTCACCAGACTTGCAAGTCTCAGGGCGAGGGCCCTGAACTGCGGCAGGGGCCGTCCTTAAATAGGCCAGAGCCGGCCCAAACTACGAGGCCATTACAATTTAAATTCAAACAGAGCAAAGCCAGCCAGAAAGGCCCGCCAGAAATTAAGAGGGGCTAAGGCCGCCATAATTCAAACAGAGAAAAGCCAGCCAAAATTCGAGAGGGGCTTATCGCACCACATCACACCATGCCAGCAGGGTTCACAGAAGCAGAAAAAAGCCGGTTGGTTTATCTAACATAGCCACTTGGGGTTTCCAAGTAGGGCGTTCTTACTGGGTACTAAGAATTTTAGGGGAGAGGTCACAGCACACAGTTTCAGCACACACAATATATGAGGTTATAGTTTCATTACGTTACACACAATTTATTACTTTTTACAGATCTATCACAGAAACAAAGAACAGAGTCCCACATGTTCTCACTCATAACTGAATCCCGAACATTTATACTACTACAAGAAAGGGATTGGCAGTAGCAGGACACTGGGGCCAGGGGGCACATAACTTCAGTGAGGGTACCCAATCCCAACCAGGTGAAGTGAGGATCAATGGGGGACCCAAACTTCACCTGTAGGATGACCACTTACGTACCTAATCCTGAATTGTACCCCACATCTTTAAAATTAAAAAAAGGAAGAAAGAAATTACAAACAAGCTGCAAGCCAGGCTCGGTGGCTCAGCTGTAATCCCGCGCCTTGGGAGGCTGAGGTGAGTGGATTGCCTGAGCCCGCAGGTTCAAGACCCACCTGGGCAGGCGAGACCTCATCTCTACAATAAATCAAAAAAACTAGCCGGGCGTGGTAGCGCGCGCCTGTAGTTCCGGCTACCTGGAAGGCTGAGGCGGAAGGATCGCCGGAGCCCAGCAGGTCGAGGCTGCGGTGGCCGGGAGCGGCCACTTCACTCCAATCTGGGTGACAGAGTGAGACTCCAACTCAAAAAAAAAAAAAACAAAAGAAACAAGATGCAGAAAGACAATAGGGATCTTTTGGTATATGGTGGCAAGTTACATTCTCTTTTCATACAATTAAAGTACAGTTGGTCATTCTGTCAGATAGGAGCATATTTGGGCGAGAAAAACACTCCAAAGCATGCTTTTTCTTGATCTACTCACCTTTGTTCCCATCACCATCCCCTCAGTGAGTGGTTCTGGAAAGAAAGGCTATGCTCCCACATCCCCTCTCCACCCCCAGCCAGCTGCTCATTTTCCTTGATTTTTGTGATCAGGTTTTAATTCCAGGTTTGACATCTCACAATTTGCCATAATGGGACAGATAAGCATGTTTAATTTTTTACACAATTCGATTTAAATTAAACTAAATTAGCCAGCTCGTACAACCGTTTACACTTTGCAAAGCTCTTTTTCACATGCATTATCTCATTTAACTGTCACAAAAACTCAATTAGGAAGAAATAACTGACAGAGTTGAACTTTTGCTTAAAGCACAGATGTACAGATGAATCAGTAAACAGAAAAAGAAAAATTACAATATTTATGTGAACCAGGAACAGATTGTAGATGTTGGTTGGTTCTGTCCTCCAGTATATCAAAGTTTTCATTTGCTTTTCTCATCAGCATATTAACAGGACAGTTGATGTAAACTAACCACTCCCCCCCATAAAAACACTTCATATATTGCAGTTGCAGAAATAACTAGCCATCTGCTCATTTTACTCATTGTGTCGTGATAAATAATAATGGATCCTAGAGCACGTTTTCCTTTTATTTCAGGTGAATCCTGTGGGTTGAGAGGATCTAGCTATTATTGTAACAGCTATGCCGTAGTATTGGTTTCAGAAAATGCTGTGGTGTATTCTTGTTTAATTCCTCTCATGTCAAGCTAATTTTTCATTGTGAATTCATTTTGATTGTGTTTGATGTGACAAAAAGTATTGTTTTAGCCTCCTGAAGTGATTTTTATTTCAAATATACACACCTCTCCAGACACACTTGTTTGGCTATTCTGTGTTTACTTACCAACCTCAATAACAGTAGACAATTACTGTGCTGGGAATTGGAAGTACATCATCACATTCAACCTTGATAATAATCTCAAGAAGTAGGGCATCTATTTAATCTCTACCCTGGTATGACAGCACTAGGATTTCAATTCCAGTCCACTCCCTTCAAAACCTGAACTCGTAATCACCACACTCTTCACAGCTGATGAATGTGTTCTGCATTCATCAGTACTTAACTGGTCAAGAGTACATAAGAGCAAGGGAGTGAACGAGTGTATCAGTCAGCTTTTGTTACAATAATGCTACATCTCAAACCAGTAGTTTAAAGTAATCATTATTTCTTTTTGCTCCCACGTTTGTGAGTTGCCTCATGCTTGGCTGATTGAAGCTTGGCTTGGCTGGGCTTGGTTCCAAGCTGCAAATTGGGCCTGGGTCTGTTCCACCAGTCTTTCATTCTATCCTCCTTGACCAATGAAGTACCCGGGCATGTTCTTCTCATGACACTAACAGAAGTGAACAATTAACAAGTGGAAATGTATAAGTCTCTTAAGGTCTTGACTTAGAACTGGCACATTGCCATTTCCCCCCATGTTCCATGGGCAAAATAAAGCCATATGGTAAAACCCACTGTCAATGAGATAGTAAACTACACCCCATCTCTAGTTGGGGGAAATGCAGTGCCACAAGGTAAAGAGCGTGCACAGTGGGAGGAAAGAGGAATGAGAACAATTTATATACTCCACCATGAGAATGTAAGTGATTAAGAAAAAGAGCTCTTTGTGTTGTATGAAGAAGAAAAAGGAGGCTTGAGCTCAGCTGAGTTAAAAAAAAAAAATCAGATGTTCTATTCCTAATTTTTGTATTTCTAGATGACAGATAATGTCTGAAAGATCTCTGAGAACATTGCTTACAAAGTTATCTGCTGGGCAGTGATGTAAGGTCAAGTAAGTCAGCAAGGAATGCTTTTGTTGTTAGCATCTGTGCTTTCTAGATAGAACTGGATGGCAAGTAGGGTTTAATATTTATGAGAATGAAAAAAATAGGAATTGGGAATGTATGGAAAACGCGAGATTTACAGAAGTCACAGTGTGTAGAATACTTTTAAGTGATGTTTAGCCCCTCCAACCCAAGCATACAATTCTAGACTCTGAGTTGACAGTCAGAATGACTGAGTTGAAAGGAATTTTAAAGGTCCTCAAGTCCAACCCACCCAACGCTTGAATTATTTCTGTAACATGCAGCCTATATTTGAACATGTCCTGTGACCTTACTTTACAGTTGCATTTTGAAAAGTTCCATTTTCTTCGTCCTTGTCATTTTAGTGCATCTCATGTCTCCACCCCATTCCTTGGTGAGCTAGTGAGCAAGAAAGAACCACCAGAGGATGATAAACCAAGGAATCCTCCTCACCTTTCTGGTGATGTTTCTGTGCAGTGCCAGCTTCAAAGGGCCTTATTCTTGACTTAATACTCTGCAAGAGCAATCTTGAAATTCTTAATTTTTTAACAAGCAACCCTGCATTTTATTTTGCATTGGACTCTACAAATTAGGTAGCTGATCTTGTTCCTAAGTTATCTCCAGTGCTGTCTATCCCTGAGTTAGTTCCTTAGCTCCTGATACCTCTAGCTATTACACTGGGGCAATACCACCCTCTGTCTTACCAAATTTCATTCCTGTTTGACTCTTTGTAATTCATGGTTCCTTAATTTCACTCTTACCCAGTTTTGGTGGAACAGCTCTCCCAGTCTTCTCCAGCTGGACCAGACTCTCACAGACACTTTACTTTCTCCCCTGGGGGAAAAGATTTTGACCATAGCTCTCAAAGTATTCTTTTTTAAGCTAAATTTTGAACTGGCCCCACTGATCCTAGCTCTTCTCCTTAGAACTATGCAAAATAAATCTTTCTGATTCTTCACCTATTTTGAAGCTAGCCTTTCAAAGCAAAATGAAGGAGTCAGTTGACAGGGAGACAGTTCTGCTTCAGGGAAGGGCCTGTGGCAACTGGTCATTGGTGAGGGGCACATAGAATATGCCCATATTGGGTTGACATCATCCTTATCTTCTTGTTTTTCTTATGTCATGAGCTAATTTGGTACCCCTGTGCTTAAATGTTGCTCTGGCAAACTCCATCTTTAAAAAGCCATGTCATCCTACTGTTAATCTCAATTTAAAAACACAAAGCCAGATAATTTGTATTGGAGACCATATCTTCCCCATAAGTGTATAATTATTCAAGCAGATTCCTTAGGTTTGTGGTAGAAGGAAGAGTCCAAACATGAGAATTTAGCAGACTTTTTGAACATATTTAATTTGGGGTTTTATACTTGATGCCAAATTTTTGAAATAATATTTAGTGTTTGATTTCTTTTTTCTTGTTTGCAAAAGTGGCACTTGTTTTTGTAGAAAACTCAAAATATAATTTTAAAGTCATAAAGACAAAAATAAACATCTCTTACAATCCTAACTACTAAAAATAACTACAGCTAACATACAGTTTAATATTTGTTTATCTTTTACTATGAGCATATATATGTATTTATCTCTTAAAAATAATATTTTAAGCATATTACAGATACTGTTTTATAACACTGTTTTTCTTTTAAATTTCTATCAAAAACATTTTTCTATTTGACAGGCTAATTAAAAAGCAAACATGCCTAAAACTATATAGTGACACAATTGTATAATTCTCAAAAACAGTCAACTATGGAGGAAAGAAATTAGAATGATATACTTGGAGTTACATAGACCAAATAATGGGTTGATTTTCTCACTATCTACTAATATTAAATTAAATCCACAACCAATTGGCATGCTGGTGATGTGTGATCAGAGCCAAGGCTTAGGATTTACGTTATATATTGTTTTAATAAATACTGGGCTTCTTTGGGTCCTTTTTTACTTCAGTAAAACAAGTTTGCCAGAGGTTTTACTTTTAAAATAAAGCGTTCCATTGAGAAGGAAAACATTTTTATCTTCTTTAATGAGTTGCAAAAATGTGTAAAATAACATCCTGTGCCTGTTAAAATTAAAATTTCTGAACCTAAAATGGTCAGAAAAACCCAGGAATATTTTTGATGCCTTGAAATTTTTTTGTTTGATTTGCCTGGAGTTACACATTTAATAACTAAGTGTTCTTTCTTCTCCTTTATGATCCTCATCTTCAAAGATTCCGCAGTATATGATTATTAGTTCCAGTACTAATCTGTTTTAAACGCATCTGAATCCATTATAAACTTAGTGACCATATCCTTTAAATATATAACTTCAGATGATAAATTGATATTTATGTACACATGAATGTTGATAGTTATTCTTTTAAAATTATAAGCCGGGCTCAGTGGCTCAGCCTGTAATCCCGCGCCTTGGGAGGCTGAGGTGAGTGGATTGCCTGAGCCCGCGGGTTCGAGACCCGCCTGGGCAGGTGAGACCTCATCTCTACAATAACTAAAAAAAAATAGCCGGGCGTGGTAGCGCGCACCTGTAATTCCAGCTACTTGGAAGGCTGAGGCAGAAGGATCGCTGGAGCCCAGCAGGTCGAGGCTGCGGTGGCCGGGAGCAACCACTGCACTCCAGTCTGACTCCAACTCAAAAAAAAAAAAAATTATTATAAAGAATAATTTATATACACATGAAAGTTGATAGTTCCTCCCCCTACCCTCTTCTCTCCCCCTACCCTCTCCCCTATGGAAATGAACAAGGTCTCGGAAATGCTTTCATATGTTTGAACACATTTTATAGCACTTGG
>CAUYQG010100545.1:0-48505 GCA_963574415.1 Tarsius wallacei | reverse complement strand
ATGCCAGGTGGAGTGTGGCACAAAACTCATGAATTCTTTGACTCAACCCAAAAATGAATTTTTGGAATGGCCAGCAAAGCTTTAAACAAAGTTTTTTAGTGAGAAAAAGAGAAGAAAGAAAGGGCAGGTGAAAGCTTCATACCAGAAAGGCCTGAAATGGGCAAGTCTCTCTCAAAAAAGAAAGACTGCATTTTTGCTCTGAACTAAGAAACTAGATATATTTTCACAACTACTGATATGCTAAAGAGGGTGGGACACAGGTAACCCACTTAGGAGAGATTGACATCTCTTGGCTTCTGATAGAAGGAAGGGTGGTAGTCTTTTCCAGACCACATTATCTTTTGCAGGAGACCTGCTAGACGTTTTCAATTCACATGTTCATGGGCTAAAAGGTGATATTATTATCATTTCTATGGCTTGGGTTAGTTACAGGAGGATATTTGGCCTTCTGTCTTCAACAGTTAACCTGAAAGATTTGGTGATCATTATGCTAAATCATGAATTGAAAAGTTGGGCTGTCCTGTTCTTACAACTGATGAGATTTTCTTTGGATTTGCCAAAGGGGTGGAGCAGGTTGTCAGCTTGACCTGCAGTCAAAAAAAGGAAAAAAAAAGGAAAAAAAAGCAATAAAAAATGTCTGAATTCTTCCTAAAACCTGTTTACAGGAAATTTCTCTATCTATGTCTAACTACTCTGTGCTAGCTACCCTCCCTCACTTTGATTCTTTGCAAAGCTACAGTCCAAAATTTGTATCTTTAGGGGAGTTCATGAAAAATCTCTGACGAGTACCCTTGAAGCTTGGTTTCTGATAATTTTCGTGATTGTTCCACTGGACTAGAGGAAAAAAAGATCAACCTTCCTGGACTCTAATTAAAAGCCTTATGCAATTATTACAGATAACATATACTAAGACTTCGGAATTATAGGCATCTCATACAATTTTGGGATACCTATTAATAACACATGTATATAAATATGACCCAAAGAAAGTTAAACATCACTTCATCTTTGTTAATACTTCCTATATGATTTTAACATACCAAATTAGCCAAATATATACCTCTTGGACTCCAGAGACCCTATGAACACATAAGAACCCAAAAAGGAACAGAACAGAGTTAACTGCATGGGACTATACTATGAGAAGACTGAAATAATTTTTTAATGACTTTTTGTTTAAAACTTCGCTGATTCTTTTTGTTTTTCAGAGTCAGGACAACTTTTTTCTTTGAACTATTTATAGCTTTTAAATATTGAGTAAATCAGCCGGGCATGGTAGCGCGAGCCTGTAATTCCAGCTACTCGGAAGGCTGAAGCGGAAGGATCGCAGGAGCCCAGCAGGTCGAGGCTGCAGTGGTCGGGAGTGGCCACTGCACTCCAGTCTGGGCGACAGAGTAAGACTCTAACTCAAAAAAAAAAAAAAATTGAGTAAAGTATAATTGTGTGAGCAAAATTTGAAGCACATTTCTTTCTCTACCTGATTCGCCAGAATTTGAAAACTATTTGTGAATATTTCCAATTTTATAGCAGTATAGTTATTTTCATAACTTCAATAAAAATGTTTTATTTTGTACCAGGACACAATTGGAGACACTGATTATTCTCCCAAGACTTTGACTGAAATGGTTTATTTTCAGAAATGAACAGACTGCTTTGAGGAATTAAAACTGACTTTATAAAGCTGATAAAAGCCCCTTGAAAGAAACTCTTCTCATAGTTTGTCAGTTCCTTGACAGGATTCCTGACCTGTGGTAAGTAAAGAATGTCACTTTCTGACAATCCCAGGAGACCCCAGGTTATTTGGGTACCTTGGCCAAGAAGAGAGAAATTCACCTAATTCATATAGGTATCTATAGGCACAGATTCTTGACTGAGCTGGAAAGGTTTTTAAAAAGTCTAATCTGAGAGTCCTTATTTTAAAAAATTCCAGGAATACCAATGTAAAAAGAGTATATCTGACCATAATTATTCTTGCTGACCTTTATGAAAATAATCAGGTTCAAGTATAGTAAGACTAACACTTATTTTGCAAATAAGTTGGTCCTACTATGGTTTGTCTTTGATAAAAATGGGAGACAAGAGAGAGCAAAGTTATGTTTCAAAATAAACTACAGTATATCTGTTATTGGATTTAAACCTTGCCTATTGTTTCTCAGTTTCATTGTTTTCTACAGTTTGGACTGAATCCTGAATTCTTTCCTGGCTACAAATCTCCAAACTAACATGTTCAAATTTTTCTGACTTGACATCACTAGAAATTAAAACTGTGCTTTCCTTAAAGCCCTGCAGACTGAAGCTAGACAACTTAAACTTTAAATAACAACTTAGGTGTAAACAACCTTCATGCCTACCTGCTAATGTATGAACCTCTCAAAAACTTCACTGGAATGACATGTTCAAACTACAGTTCAGAAGAATCTAAGTTGTCACTGCATTCTGCTGATGCCTTGGAGACTCTAGAGAAGTCTATAGACTATTTACCCTCCAGACTTTAAGAAAATGGGTTTATAGATTGTTTTTTTGTTGTTGTTTTTTTTGAGTTGGAGTCTCACTCTGTCGCCCAGACTGGAGTGCAGTGGCCGCTCCCGGCCACCGCAGCCTCGACCTGCTGGGCTCCGGCGATCCTTCTGCCTCAGCCTTCCAAGTAGCTGGAACTACAGGCGTGCGCTACCATGCCCGGCTGATTTTTTGATTTATTGTAGAGGTGAGGTCTCGCTTGCCCAGGCGGGTCTCGAACCCGCGGGCTCAGGCAATCCACTCACCTCAGCCTCCCAAAGGCGTGGGATTACAGGCTGAGCCACCGAGCCCGGCTCCCACCTCAGCTTTTCAAATAGCTGGAACCACAAGCATGTACCACTATGCCCAGCTAAGTTTTTGATTTATTGTAGAGATAAGGTCTTGCCAAATTGCTCAGGCTGGTGTTGAACCCCTGGACTCAGGCAGTCCTCTCATCTTTACCTCCCAAAGTGCTGGGATTATAGGCATGAGCTACTGCATCCAGCTGGTTCATTTGTATTGTTTCATAAATGATTCATCATTTTCATGGATGAACAATATTCTGTTGTATGATATATCACATTTTGTTTATCTGTTTGTCCATTGATGGACCATCTTTGGCTATTATGAATAATGCTGTAGAAGTATTCATGTACTAGTTTCTTTGGAGACATATGTTTTCATTTTTGGGGGGTATAGACTTAAGAGTGGAATTGTTTGGTCATATAGAAACTCTATGTTTAATCATTTGAAGAACTGCCATACTACTTTCCAAAGCTGCTGCCCCATTTCACATTGCTGCCAGCAGTGTATGAGGGTTTCAGTTTCTCCACATCCTTGCCGATTACAATTTTGCTCATGATTTTGTGGGTTACAAATTTAGGAAGGGCCCAAATAAGAAGTTCTTACTTTGGTTATCTCATGTGGTTATAGTCAGATGTCTATATCTTCTGCAGTCTTCTGAAGATGGATCTGAGTTGAATGTCCAAGATGAGTCATTCATATAGCTAGTTGATGCTGTCTGTTAAAGCTCAGCTAGCTGTTGACCAGGGCATCTGTGTGTGCCTGCTTTAGCATGGTCCTCTTCTTACATGGTGACCAGTTCCCCTAGAGATGATTTATTTTTACAAATAATTTTATGAGTATATATATTTTTATTTCTGTAAGTTATATTTCTTTTTCAATCAGGTTTTTTCCTTTTATAATTTATTTTTTGATATCGTTCCATTTTTCTTTGTTTTTCTTTAATCATTTAAATTATCTTTATATAATTTATTTGATAATATTTTAATCTGTTTTTGGAAATCTAATCCCACTGTTCACTTTGTCCATGGAATCTGGCACATGTAGACTGTTTCCTTGCATGTTTTATAATTTTAGATTGTGATTTCATTTCAATGTGGTTTCATCTTTGAGGATCCTGTGTAATGTAAGTTGAAGTCATGTTCACTTACTGCCAGTTTCTACTTGCTTCTGTTAAGTGCCCAAGGCTGTTAATAGTTGATGGCTACAGTTATATTCGGGAACATTCAGTAGACAATCCTATTAATATTTCCTTTGAAGCATTTTTTAAAAAAGTAATAGGATTTCTGGAATCAAGACTTCACCTTTAGTTTTTTTGTTTTGTTTTTTGTTTTTTGAGTCAGAGTCTTACTCTGTTGTCCAGACTGTAATGCAGTGGCATGATCAGGACTCACTGTAGTCTAGAACTTCTGGGCTCAAGCAATCCTCCTTCCTCAGCCTCCTGAGTTAACTGGGACTACAGGCATATGTCACTATGCCCAATTATTTTTTTAATTTTTTAATTTTTTTTTTTTTTTGTAGAGACAAAGTCTCACTATGTTGCCCATGCTGGTTTCAAACTCCTGGGCTTAAGCAATACTCCTGCCTTCGCCTCCCAAAGTGCTGGGATTACAGGCATGAGCCACCATGCCTGGCCCACCTTTAATTTTTAAATGCCCTTAAATAAAATTAATTTTGACAAAAGTTTAAATGATAGGCTTGGATACATTTGAACTGCTTTCCTCATACAAATAGAGAAATTTCATTTTAAATTTTTAAAATAAAGCTTAAAGCTGTGAAGTTATTCTTATTGTAATAAATGTAGGTCCTGGTATAAAGCATAATTATACTATTTTAATGATTTTGATAGTGTAAATGTTAACTATATGTTAGATTCCTTAAGTGCTTTATATTATTTATCTCTCCCGTGAACCTAGAAAGGTATGTATTATTGTAACTGAACCCAGGCTTGACTGCTGTTGCTCAAAAGAAACAAGGGTACTGAAAGAAAAAATAAATTTATTCAAGAGCTGGCAACCTGAGGAGATGGGGGACTAACATATCAAAGACTATCTCAGGTTAGTACACATTTCAGGCTCTTGTTATGCTAAGGGCAGGGAGAAGAGAAGAAGGTAGGGATCAAAAGGTGACCAAGAACCAAGGTGAGTGAGGACCACAGGCATCTGGACCCCAGCAGGATCTAGGAAAAGTTGTGAAATGTCTTTGTCCTTGGTTAATGGAATTCTTGTTCCTTTAAATCTTTAACAAAACATAGTTAGTGCACATACTCCCCTTTTTCCCATAGTTAGTCTTGAAAGCTGCATACTTGTTGCTCCTATGTTATCTTTTCAGTGTTTCAAAACTTTTTTTTTTTTAATTTAAAATTTTTGGGGAGCGGTTGGAGTCTCACTCTGTTACCCAGACTGAGTGCAATGGCACTCTCACGACCACCCCAGTGTCGACCTGCTGGACTCTGGCGATCCTTCTGCCTCAGCCTTCCAAGTAGCCAGAACTACAGGCATGTGTTACCACGCTCGGCTAATTTGATTGATTGATTGATTGATTGATTGATTGTAGATTCAAGGTCTTGCCAAGTTGCCTGGGCTGGTCTTGAACCCGCGGGCTCAGGCAATCCACTCGCCTCGGCCTCCCAAATACTGGGATTACAGGCTGAGTCACCGAGCCCAGCCTTCAGTGTTTCAAAATTTTTCTGGCCTGTGTGCAAGCATGAACAGAGGCCAGAGGCACCCTCCCTCCATCTAAAATGGAATTAGTTATGCTAGTCTTTTGTCATTTCACTGTTAAAATTGTTATTCACTTTTCTAAATAGAGACACTGAAGCTCAGAGAAGGGTGGGTCTGGGACTCAGATGTATTTCTGTTTGACTTCAAAGATCACATGTAAACAACAAGATGTTAGTTCTTTTATTCAGTATTTTTCAAATGTTGTGCTAAAAACAGATATATACAGGGCAGCTATAGGGTTTTTTTCAATGTAGTTACTTTAGAACCCAGGGCGACAAAGCTGCTGCTGTCTTGAACATCGCTGATTACTGTGCCAGAAGAAAAAGAACTCTAGGATGTCTTGCACCAACAATTAAATGCTCTGGTTCAGAAATAACGCACACCATTCTGCTCACAACTCATTGACCAGTACTGGCCACTTTTCCCACTCACTCACAAGTGAATTGAAATCCTATGTCATTCATGGGCCACATAACAACATTTAGCCAATGACAGACTGCATATACTATGGTGGTCCCATACTATTATGATACACTGTGCCATATTTTTATTGTACCTTTTTTATGTTTAGATATATTTAGATATACAAGTACCATTTGTTATGATTGCCTACACTATTCAATGCAGTCACGAGCTCTACAGGTTTATAACCTAGGAACAGTAGGCTATACCATATAGCTTAGGTGTGTACTAGACTATAACATCTCGGTTTGTGTTCAGTGCACCCTGTGATTGCACAATGACAAGGTCGCCTAATGACACATTTGTCAGAATGTATCCTCTTTGTTAAGCAATGCATGGTTGTATATGCCTAGGAGGCAGAGATATTTAGTGAGCTAAATATTCAATAAATGTTTAATGACTGGATATCAGTTTCAACTAATGGCTGGTGACTTCCAAGGTCATAATATGGTTTCAACAGTTCCAGACATCACATCCAAAAATACAGCACTCGGTAAAGAAACAACACTCTTGTTAATGGTGAGGAAATTTTCATTTTCCTTAGAAGCTTCCGACAGACTTTCTTCATTTAGTATTGGCCAGAACTGCTGTATCACATGTCCATTTTTAACTAGACTCTTGCAAGAGGAATAAGATTATGATGGTTGGCTCAATTCAATTGGGATCTCTCTTTTAGAAGGGGTTGGGTCACTTTCCCCAGAAACTCATAGCTATCTGAAATTCGTATAAATGTTGGAAAAGGTATTTCTCTGGCACTTCCTAGTAAACCATATTCACAAAAGATCTGTCAATAACTCAGGTATTGAAACAAAATTGAGGATGTGAGGAAATGGATATAGGTAGGAAATCACCCTGGTCTACAAAGGGCAAACCAGGAGGGCTAGAAGTGTCAAGAAAAACAATGTAGTAAGGTTGAAATACATAACTTCTAAGATCCTATCCCAAAAAGAATAGATATATCTTTCCATTTATAAATTGTGTTTATTACTGAAGAATTTTCATTTGCTACAAAGGTCGATATTTACCTTTATCCAGAATGGCCTGATTTACCATACTGCCTTTAAGATAGCCAGTGTTTACTGAGAATTTACCTTGTGCCAGGCACAGGTGGCTTGCTACATGGATTATATCATATAATTTAATCCTTATAGTAAGTGGGTAACAATCAGCCCTCCCACTTTACAGATTAAAAACCGAGATCAGTTCTGATATGTAATTTGACCAAGGGTCACAAAACTAGTAAATATTAAACCAAAACAATTTGGTTCCAAAGTTTGTGTTCTTAGTTCTGTGTTAGTTCTGCTTCCTCTACTAGTAATACTCATGTAATTAAGAAGTGTTTTTTTGTTTGTTTGTTTTTTGCATTCCTACTTGACAAACACACCAAACTCTGTCCTTGGTTTTGGGGATTCATCAATGAAGAAAACAAATTTATGTCTTCATGAGTTGACCACTGTAGTGGAGGAGACAGATGAATAAAATAGTAAGATACGTTTATTAGAAGATAAATGGCATGGAGAAAAATAAAATGACTTGAGATGAAATCACAAGGTAACATTTACCTAAAACAGGAAGACAGGAGGAAACATGACCTAAAGAAATCAGGAGGAAGAACGGTCAAGCTGATAGAGCAGCTATTGCAAAGGTTCGGAGGTGGGTGCCTGCCTGGTGAGTGTGAGAGACAGTAAGGAGGCCAGGGTGGCCATAGTAAATGGACCTAGGAGGTGAATTGGAGGCGATAAGATGAGCGAGCCCCCTTCTTTTGGGTAGATCTCTGGGGAAGATAAAAAGCCAAGGGAGGCTTGTGAGCAGAAGGTTACATCTGCCTTCGTTTTAAAAGGGCCACTCTGGCTACTCTATGGAGAATAACAAGGCGGCAGTTGCAGTAATTCTAATGAGATGATGGTATGCTGGGCCAAGGTGATAACAGTGGATTAGCTCCATATATCTGAATATACTTTAAAGATACAACTAGCAGCTGATGACTTGCATGTAGAGAAAAAGAGAAACCCAAGGATAACTCCAGGATTTTTTTCACCTGAGCTAAAGAATGAACAGAAGTGGGAAAGGCTTAGGTGGTTCAGAAGATTAGGAATTAAGTTTTGGACAGACACATTTGAGATCTCATTAAGCTTCTAATTTTTTTTTTTTTTTTTGAGTTGGAGTCTCACTCTGTCACCCAGACTGGAGTACAGTGGCCGCTCCCGGCCACCGCAGCCTCGACCTGCTGGGCTCCGGCGATCCTTCCACCTCAGCCTTCCGAGTAGCCGGAATTACAGGCACGTGCTACCATGTCTGGCTGGTTTTTTTATTTTATTGTAGAGATGAGGTTTCACCAAGTTGCCCAGGCAGATCTCGAACCCGCTAGCTAGGGCAATCTACTCAACCTCAGCCTCCCAAAGTGCGGGATTACAGGCTGAGCCACCGAGCCCGGCATTTTTTTTTTTTTGAGTCAGAGTCTCACTCTGTCACCCAGGCTGGAGTGCAGTGGCATGCTCATGGCCACCGCAGCCTTGACCTGCTGGGCTCAGGTAATCTTTCCATCTTAGCCTTCCAAATATCTCGAACTACAGGCATGTGCTACCATGCCCAGCTAATTATTATTATTATTATTTTTTATGGAGGCTTGGTCTCACCATGTTGCCCAGACTGGTCTCAAACCTGTGGGCTCAGTCAATCCTCTCGCCTCAGATTCCCAAAGTGCTCGGATTACAGGTGTGAGCCACCACACCTGGCTCATTAAACTTTTTTTTTGTGCAGTGGCATGCTCACGGCCACTGCAACCTCAACCTGCTGGGCTCTGGTGATTCTTCTCCCTCAGCCTTCCAAGTAGCCGGAACTACAGGTATGTGCTACCATGCCCAGCTAATTTTTTGATTTATTGTAGAGATGAGGTCTCACCATGTTGCCCAGGCTGGTCTCAAATCCACAGGCTCAGGCAATACTCTCACCTCAGCCTCCCAAAGTGCTGAAATTACAGGCTAAGCCACCGAGCCTGTCCTCATTAAACTTCTAAGTGGAAATTAAAAAAAAAAAATTAAAGAAGGCACTTGGGCATAGTACATTTGATCTTTTAAACTTTAATTTTAAAATTTGCTGACTCTTCCAAAGAATATTATCGTTACAAAAAAAATCATTAAGAAAGAACAGTTCTGGGCAACCCTCTTGGGTCCCCTCCTACTCTGGGAACTTTTCTGTCCTCTCAGTAAATCCTACTTAAAAAAAAAAAAAAACAGTTCTAAGGCTGGTTGTGATGGTTCATGCCTGTAACCCCAGCACTTTGAGGATGAGAAGGGCGGATTGCTTGAACTTAGGAGTTTGAGACCAGCCTTGGCAAAATAGCAAGACCTTGTCTCTACAAAAAAATCAAAATATTAGCTGGGTGTGGTGGTGCATGCCTCTAGTCCCACTTACTCAGAAGTCTGAGGTGGGGGAGGCTGAGGCAGGAGGATTGCTTGAGTCCAGAAGTTTAAGGCTGTGGTGAACCATGATCTAGCCTGGGTGACAGAGTGAGACCCCGATGCAAAAACAGTTCTAAAACAAATTGTTATTCTTATGTAAATAGTTGATAGGGCAGTATTGAGTGCTTACTGAGAGAAGCATCATAGCATAGTGGCTTGGTGTATTGGTTCTAGAGCCAGTATACCTGGATTTTTAAAAAATTTAATTTGTGTAAGTTTATGGGGTACGACTGTGATTTTGTTACATGGATATCTTGTGTAGTGGTGAAGTCAGGGCTTTTGGTGTAGTCATTATCAGAATAACATACATTGTACCCTGGATTTAAATCCTTGTTCTACTTATTGGCTGTGTGTTTGGGTGAATTACTTTGCCTCTCTGTGCCTCAGTTCTGTCATCTATATGATGAAGAAAATAACACCTATCTAAAAGGGATTAAATTTGTTTATATTTGTAATGTGTTTAGAACAGTGCCTGATACATAGTGCTAAATATGATACTGTGTCTTTCAGATAATTTGCAAAAAATTTTTTAATGTTTAACTTACCTTAAATATACTCAAGAGGCCCTAAGCAAGCTATATCATCTCTTTCAGAAAGGTTATGTGTTTCAAATAAAGCCAAGCATCTGCAAAGATGTGCCAATGAAAAATGTAACACACCCAGGAAGGAATGTGCTTTCTATGAAAGCTTTTATGTTTTTGGTCTGCTTACTATATAGCAGTACAGAAGGAGTCTTAAAATTAGGTTCTTATAAAAGCACTAAAAAAATTCACAATGCTATGCCCATTCTACAGACTTAGGGCTCAGTCTCTGACTGGAGTTGCTCATACTTTTAAGTAATAGTGCTTATCAAACTACTTTCCAAGAAGGTTTTCACCTTCTTTCATAAATTTTGCAAATGGTCTGTAGAAACTAATTATTTATTGACTCAGGTCTCACTCTACCACCCAGGCTGCAGTGCAGCGGCACAATCTTGGCTCACCACAGCCTCAACCTCCTGGGCTCAGATGATCCTCTTAACAGCTCCTGAGTAGCTGGGTCTACAGGCAAGCACCACCACACTCAGCTAATTTTTTTTTCTTTTTAAAATCAGAATGGCTTTTGAACTCTTAATTATTTGATTTTTTTGTAGAGGTCTCGCTGTATTGCCCAGGCTGGTCTTGAACTCCTGGACTCAAGCAATCTTCCTGCCTTGGCCACCAAAGTGCTGGGATTACTGGCCTATAAAAAGGTGTTTATTATGAGGAAATTATTTCTTTTTGTTTTGGTGTTGAATCTCTGTTTACTATGTACAACCTGCTCAGCTGTCTCAGTTTTCCACCTTCAGCAATGTTGAAAGGAAGGTTTTAAGCTTAAAATTCTTTTTTTGTTGTTGTTGAAGTCTTGCTCTGCTGCCCACACTGGAGTGCAGTAGCATGATTATGGCCAACCACAGCCTAAACCTTCTGGGCTCAGGTGATCCTTCTGCCTCAGCCTCCTGAGTGGCTGGGACTACAGGTGCGTGCCACCACATCCAGCTATTTTTTAAATTTTTTGTAGAGATGAGGTCTCATTATGTTGCCCAGGATGGTCTTGAATTCGTGGGCCCAAGGAATCCTCTCACCTTTGTTGCCCAAAGTGCTAGGATTACAGGCATGAGCCACCATGCCTGGCCTTAGGATTCTTTGGACAAGATGATTTCCACTTTGATTCCTAACTCAAAATAGATACCATATTGCATAGGACCACCTTTAGTCTATGTAGGTTGGGTGGGACTGACCCTACTGTCTGAATGGGGACTGTGATACAGACCTGGCCAATTGGGGCTTTTCTTGGGGCTTTTGCTGGAACAATTGGGAAAGAGGAGTTTCCTTTGTTGGGATTTCTGGAGATACTGGTGGTTATCTCTGCCAGTGTATGAAGAAAACATGTTGGGAAATAAAGGTAGTACAGAGGAAAGCAGTGGTAAGACAAATAAAATATATTTTTGATTATTTTAAACTCCATTTCTGAATTCCTACTCAGTTATATGATTCAGTAAACTTTCCTCCCTACCTTAAAAATCAGGCTTCCAGTCCTCTATAAATGATGGAATCTAAATTGCTGATCTATGGCATATTCTATGTAAAGCTTTCCTTTACTTCTCTAGGTGTGGCAACCCAGGTTTTACTATTTAAGCATTAACTAATTTTTAAAAATTCAGTTTCATTTCTCTATGTTGCCCAGGCTGAACTTGGGACTCCTGGGCTTGAGTGATCCTCCCACCTTGGCCTCCTGAGTAGCTGGATATAGGCATATGCACCACACCTAGCTGTAGACCACATACACACTTGTAGCATATACAACAAAAAACTAGTTAACATGCAGAATTTATAAATATGTTCTGTTATTTCTGGCTACAATTGAATTTTGTGATAATTTGAAAACAGTAATTGACAATTTCAGAATAAGGCATCTAGTCAAAAAAGCAAATGAGTAAAGAAATGATTTCAGAAGAAAAATTATTTTATCCAGCAAGAAGGGCATTCTCTGTTTGACAAATACTTTCATATTACAGACCACAAAATTTATTATAGGTCTGCAGTCCCTTTTTCTGAAACTCTGGGGGCCAGCTAAATATTTAAAACTGGAATTCTCTTAGGGTTCCTTTTTTTGGTCTGCTTATTTGGGTCTTATGTTGTATTAGATACTTTCCTCAAATGTTTGCTGATGCTTATCTGTGTGTTTATATATATATTTTTTGAGTCGGAGCTTCACTCGACCTGCTAGGCTCAGGTGTTCCTTTCATCTCAGCTTCCCAAGTAGCTAGGACTACAGGAGCGTGTGACCATGTCTGCTAATTTGTTTATTTTACTGTAGAGATGAAACCTAGCCATGTTGCCCAGGCTGGTCTTGAAACTCAGGCAATCCTTTCGCCTCAGCTTCCCAAAGTGCTGGGATTACAGGCATGAGCCACCCTGCCCATCCTATTTATATTTGAAATTGAAGCACTAAAAAGCTGATCAGAGCATATTTTACCACCACTGCCTTGGGCATCTCCATTTGGAGGGCTTTATTACTGAAAATGACTTTTTCTTTAGGGCCTCAAATATCCAGTACTGTATATCTTTTCTCCTGGGAGGGATCCCTCCAGTCTCCTGCCAGGGCTGGGGAAACTGATGGTATTCTGGATATAAGCTGGGAAGGAGCCTGTAGGTGTCATGGTTCAGCATGATTTGGGGGGGCTGGCTCAGTGGTGTGACTGCTTTTTTTTTTTTTTTTTTTGAGTCAGAGTCTCACTCTGTCGCCCAGGCTGGAGTGCAGTGGCATGCTTACAGCTACCACAGCTTTGACATGCTGGGCTCAGCCATTCTTTTACCTCAGCCTTCCTAGTAGCTGGGACTACAGGTGTGTGCCACCATGCCCAGCTAATTTTTAAATTTGTTGTGGAGACAAGGTCTCACTATGTTGCCCAGGCTGATCTTGAACTCCTGGGCTCGAGCAATTCTTCTGCCTCAACTTCCCAAAGTGCTGTGATTATAGGCGTGAACCACTGCACCTGGCCCTGACTGCTCTTTGCAAAAAAATTTTCAGTTATGTTTGCACATTTTTATATGCAATAGTTCTATCACTTGAGGCACATTTTTTGTGTGTGATAAAATATACATAACAACATTTACATCTTTCCCTGTTTTTTAGTATACAATTCAGTGACATTAACTACATTCAGTGTTGTGCAACCATCACCACTGTCCATTTCCAGAACTTTTCATCAACTTAAACAAGCTGTGTACCCACTAAATAACTACCCGCCCTTCCTATCCCCCTCCAGGGCCTGGTAACCTCTATTCTGTTTTCTTTGTTATGAACTTGATGTTGCCTATTCCAGGTGTCTTATAAAAGTTGAATCATACAGCATTTGTCCTTTTGTGTTTTTACCTTCTTATATTTTTCTTGCTTTTTTTTTTTTTTTGAGTTGGAGTCTCACTCTGTTGCCCAGGCTGGAGTGCCGTGACACACTCACGGCCACTCCAGCGTTGATCTGCTGGGCTCCAGTGATCCTTCCACCTCTACTTATTGTAGAGACGAGGCCTTGCCAAGTTGCCCGGGCTGGTCTCAAACCTGCAGGCAGGCCTCGTCTGAGCCTCCCAAGGTGTTGGGATTACAGACTGAGCCACTGAGCCCAGCCACGTTCTTGTATTTCTAATAACTCAGGTTAAGTAAACTGCTCAAGGGCACCAGCTGTAAGTGGCAACATAGCCATAGGAACCCAAGTATGTCTGTGAAAAATAAGTATACTGTTAACCACTGCATTGTTACTTTAGCAGTGAGCATCCCCCTCAGCCATGTGCATATATGTTGCCACATATAACAAGGGTTTTATACTTGACATTATATCCAGAATGTTTCTCATACAATTAAAAAATTCTTTGCAACATTTTAATGCTTCCTAATAATTGATTGAATATATCATGGTTTAATTAGTTTGCCATTGTTGACAATTGTTTTGTATTTTAAATATGTCTTTGTATATAAGTACCTGCATTTCTGATTAGAATGCTAGAATAAAATAGAATACAATTTTTGCCTTAAAAAGTAGAACATACTTAACATTTTATATTCATTGTTAAATTATCTTTTAGAATTGAGCTAGAGCCAACATAGAATACCACAAGTACTCTTATGTCATCCTCAACACTGCCAATGTTGATTTTTTTTTCTGGTTAGGTAAAAACTAATGTATCACTGGCTGTAGATTAATAAGTATCGGTACAATTTTTTTTTTTATTTTACAAAACTTTTTTTTGAGACAGGGTCTTACTCTGTCATCCAGGCTGGAGTGCAGTTGTTCAGTCATAGTTCACTGTAACCTTGAACTCCTAAGCTCAAGTGATCTCTGTCTCAGCCTGCAAAGTAGCTGGAACTACAGGTGCATATGGCTAATTCTTTATTTTTTGTAGAGACAGGGTCTTGCTCTTGCCCAGGCAGGTCTCTAACTCCTGGCTTCAAGTCATTCTCCTACCCTGGCCTCCCAAAGTGCTGGAATTACAGGCATGAGTCACCATGCCTGACCTAATTTTATTTCTGTATAGTCTGTTTATGTCACTAGCTCATTTTCTGCTAGATTCTAGAAGATTCTGTGCTAGTGGGTGGTTAATGCTTTCATTATCTTTGTAGTTTTCAAGGTGGAAATATTTTTATTACTTTTAGTAGTTAAAGTAATAAATGGGTGTTCTTACAAAACTTTCAAACAGTATAGAAATACACAAAGTAGAAAATCAAAGGCTCTGTAATCCCATTTCCACTTAACCATGGGAAGATTTAGTCATAAATACAAAGAAATGTAATAAATACATGAAAAATTAGATAATTATTAACTCTATGAAAAATGTAATTATAGCATACTCCTTGGCTCAGAACTGAAAAATATTTTACATGATCATGAAAGAAAAATACATATTGAGTTAACTAGAAATTTTAACATTGCCACATTGGGAAGATGGAGAAAGGCAGGAAGAGCATGAGAGATTGAATTATCCTCCTTTATTTCTTTATTAGTCAACAGAAGTATATGTATTTTATTTAGCTATATGTATACATATGAGTAGTTGCTTCTAGGGAATAGAATTTGGTGCTATGGGCAAGGGAGACACATAACTGCTGTGTTTGATTTTAAGACTTTTCAAGTTACTTCACTTTATATTTTATGGGTATTTACAACTTACCCAGATGGGGATAAATCTTCAAGAAACAGGATGACAAAACACCCATATTTAAAGACAAAATTATCTTGAAAAGTTTATCAACATTGTTATTAATGTTTCAATCTTCATGAAGTTTTTGTTTAACGATTAAATTTATTTCAAAAGTTCTCATGTAAACCCATCAGATATGAATAAAGCTTTTATAGTGAACTTTTGAAATCTTTATAATATCCATCTTTTTTCTTAGGATGACAATAGTATTACTATGATAGTATTAAGTTTTCTCACTTTTATTAAAATCAACTCTTTTCAAGATTGTTATTAACAAATCTTGATTTGTATTGGTGTGCTAAGGCAAGAAAGGAACATGATGCTTTATGATTTTAATTTCCTATAAACTATTTTATTGTAAAAAACTGTTTGACATTAAGGGTTCTTATGCTCAAATTCTAAAAGTAATCCCCAAAATTTAGTTCCCAACTGAATTTTGTACAAGATTTGTTTTAATATTTACATAATACGTATTAATGTTAATCACTCAGTTCTTCTTCATCACTAAAATATGTGCTTTTCTTTATCCTTGGGCGTCTTGAGTCATCTGATGTTGAGGGACCCCCTGAACTGGGTTTCCATTTTTTTTGTTCTTCTTCAATTTTGGCTTGCTGTAATGTTAGTCAGAAAACAAAACAAAACCAGGAACCTGTTTAATATTATTTATGGTGCATTAATTCAAAACATGGCACAACCACGTAATAAATGCCACCACTTCTCACCCTCCCAGCCCATGCAGACAGTAAGAGCTCTCCCTCGACTCCTGAGTTCTGTCCCCATCTCACAATGTTACCAAAAATTATCCTAGGCAATTCCTAAAATACCTTTTCTATTTTGAGCTAAACTCACTTTGATCAAATAGTCTTCTCGATTCTATAATGAAAATAGATTAAGATTTTTACATGTTTGGGGCCCTTAAAATCTAGTAAAATCCAATGGGAACTTTTCATTAACACTGTTCTAAGGATCTTAGAGAAACAGCTTGCCTCCTGAAGTTTAGGAGGTAAAGGGGAAAGGGAGGGGTTGCCACAAGGAGATGATCAATAATGTAAGCAAAGATATAAAACCATGAATGCATGGCAACTATTGCAAAAGAACAAGTACCTGGAATGCTATGGCCTGACTGAGACTGTCAAGAGCAGGATCTTCCCCTTCATCTTCACTTTCTTCTACTTCCTCACTAGGTTATTAGAGAAAAAAATTGGAATGTAATCCACCAATAGTAAAAAGACAAAGGCAACACGATATAATGTATTGAGCAAGAGTAATATACATACATTTCTTCTTCTGGTTCAGGAACTTTCTTTTTTTTCTTTTTTTCCTTCTTTTTTGGAGGTTCACGTTCTCCAAGCATATTTTTAGGGCAGGCATAACTTAAGTGTCCACTTTCCTTTTGTTTCCCATTAAAAAGGAAAGAAAAAATACCATATTTATTGTTGTTTATAGAAACTTGCCTGGTACCCTAATACCAAAAGGTTTAAGAATTTAAAAAATAATATTATCATAATGGTATATACAGAAATAAATTAATGATAAAAACCTTAATATTTAGAAGGAAGAAGGGTGATAATGTAACTCCCAATTAAACTATTTTAACAATTAGGGACTATTTTAGAGTTTCATTAAGTGTAAAATAGTAGTCTTCCTTAAACATTTTGAATCTCAAGATTCTAGCTATAAAACAGTTCAAAACTTAAATGAATCATCTCTTAATGTAAATATTTTAAGTTATTATTTGATAAAATGGGGATAAAACTATATTCTTGTTAACTTCGAAGATGTTTCTTAACTTTTTGTTTTAAAAACAAATGGACACTTTTCCCATTAATTACTTTCATTTTCCCCCTTTCATATCCTGACTACATTTGCACTATCTAATTACAGAAGCCACTAGTCACACGTGGCTACTGAGAACTTGTCTGAATTGATATGCACTGTAAAAGTAAAATACACAATGAATTTTTGAATACTTAATATGAAAGCAATGTAAAATATCTTAGTAATTTTTAAACTATTATGTATTCAAATGATATTTTGAGTTAAAGATGTCTACCTGTTTATTATTTTTTTTAAAGTAGCAGTGTTTATAATAGTATCTGAAATCTAGTTAAATTTCCACTGAGGAAACAATGGATAAACTGTATATTTACACCATGGAATATTATATAGCAGTGAAAATGAATGAACTACTGCTATTAGTAATAACATGAGTGAATCTTACGAACATTATTAAATTTAAAAAACAATTTGAAGACTATATATTACAAATTGCAATACCATTTAAATAATACTCAAAATCAACCACAACTAAAAAATGTTGTTTAGACATACATATATGTGATAAAATATATATAAGATAATGAAAAACAAAATTCAAGGTAGGGTAGAGGCAGGGGAATGGATTAGAGGAGGAAATCACAGATTGGTATGAAGGTGACGGTAATGTTCTAGTTCCTACACAGGTGGAAGGTACACAGTTGTTCACTGAACTGCTATGCTTTTTATCTCACTTATCACTTACGTTTTTCTGTCTACATAAAACATTATATACATTTTTAAATAAAAGATCAGTGATCAGGAAAGTGAAGTGAGTTGTTTCTCTATTTACAGACAGCTCATTGCTTTCCTATTATATCAGAATACCGCTCCTAAAGAATCATAGTATGCCCTGCAATCAGGTAAATGGTCTAAAGTACAAAAAGCGATTCCATAGCTAGCTCCTGGAGGAAGCCAGGAGGAAGAATATACACAGAAACCAATTCAACCAAATAATATATCAAGTAGGTATTTTCTGGTGAGAACTATGCTGGACTGTGGCATGGGGTGTGTGCTGGAGGGCAGGGAGCTGTTTACAAGAGGGTATGAAATACAGCTCCTCTTCTCAAAAGTGGTTGCACTAGACTGCTAGGGTACAGTGGGACTAGAGCTACGAGAGCACTAGACATTAAGCACCATATTACATGGGTATAGACGGTAAGGATTGTTAGCCACCCAGAAGGAGAATGAGCACAGTTCATCCATCTCCTAGCAAGCCCCCTTCTTGAGACTCTTGTCCCATGTGGAGGTGGGTTGGGGTTGAGACTATTCTTCCCCAGCTCAAAAGTTGGAGGATCAACTTTAAAGGAGAGCAACGGTAAGAGTATAGTTAGGTTACATAAGGTAGTGGAAAAGGAAGACCTAAAATCATTCCTGGGTTTGTGGGATTCTGTTTCTTTTTTAAGTTTGCTACTAGCAAATTTAAAATTACATATGTGGCATGAATTATATATATATCCTACTTGACAATGCTGGATTATGCTATTAATCATAATGAGCTAGAACACTGAGTTGTAAAACATAAAAACTCTGAACTACAATCTCTATACCAGCTCACTACAGTACATTTAAGAGGTATTATGTTGGAGTAGAATGTGGAGACGAATCTAAGATTAGAACAATGAAGATAAAAATAATCATGTTTTTTAAGTATATTAGAGCAAACAGACTGTGTACTCTGTATAGAAGGACATGGCTCAACCCAGCAATGCTACTCACTGCTAACAAACTGCTCAGTTTTACAGAAGCATTTTCCAAATTGTTTTGGAATAATGGTATACCAAAAATGTTAACATATCTCGTGTAAAACAAAGGATTTAATAGTGAAATAACTTTGAGGAAAAACAGACTAAATAAATGTAAACATATTTTTTAGGGAGGACTGAAGAAATATACAATGTACAACATACAGTGTAACAAATCGGTGGATCCCTAAGCCAAAGGGAATAGATGAACAGATTCATCCAGCATTTCTCAGCTAATTTAATATTTATTGTGGATATGAGGATACATACTAGTTTGACCATAACTACCTTTCTCCTCCTCCACTCCATCCTTTCCTTCCTTTCTTTTACAAAACTTAAGTCTTTGAAAACAGGTTCTAAAGCATTTACTTAAGAGGTTTTAGAATCATAAGAATCGATAGAATCAGTACGTATCCAGTCTACTGCTTACTCACTCTATTTATCCATCTGTCTTTTTGTTTATCTATGAATTTTTGGGGGGTGTGGGGAAGAAGGCATAGGGAGTAGCAGTGGGGGAAAGGACCCCAAGCCATTTCCTTATGTTTTCCATGTGATTTGTAGCCAGGACAATGCCTCTCAGTAACTGTCTCCCAAGCTCCTGATTAATACCTCTGGACTCTGTTTCTTAAGTATTTTATATAGTCATTGTAGAAACTGACAGCTCTAAGACCAAGGCTGAAATTCTCTTGGTGCCATTATAGATGTTATACAAAACTGTTCTATGTCCTAATTACCAAAACTTTAAACGAATGACAGATCATGAAGAGAAACAGATTTAAAAAATGGGGGCTAGTTTAGTTATAAAACATAAGTAATACTAACAGGAAAGACAAATAAACTTCAAAATACAATATCCCATAGATGATGGGTCATATGATAATGCTGGTACTGAACTGTGAAAATTAAACATTGGCAAAATGTTACAAAAACAGGTAATAACCTATCAGCAAAAATGTATGAGTTACTAAAATCTTTCAAGACAATGACATAAGTAATTAGTCTAATGCTTTTTTTTTGTTTTGAGTCAGGCTTTCACTCTGTTGTCCAGACTGGAGTACAGTGTCATGATCATGGCTCACCATAGCCTCAATCTCCTTGGCTCAGGTGATCCTTTCACCTCATGCCTCCTGAGTAGCTGGGATTGCAGGTGCATGCCACCATGCCTGGCTTATTTTTTGATTTTTGTAGAGATAAGGTTTTGCTATGTTGCCTAGGCTGGTCTTGAACTCCTGGGCTCCAGCAGTTCTCTCACCTCAGTCTCTCAAAGTGCTGGGATTACAGGTGTGAGCCAATATGCCTGGCTGCCTGACACTTTTTAAACTAGCAATTTTTAAAGATTTAGAAACTGGAGAAAGTACCACTTTATATTACCCAACTCAGATTATTTTTACACATATTTCAATTGAGTTTACTTAGATGAGTCTAGAGTCCCTGTGTAAAACAACTTTCATAACCTAGTTTTAGCCAGTCAGAAATTTTGGGAAGCACAAATAAAAGACTTGTGAAAAGTACCTTAAAGTAAACTGTGGAAGGTTCCATTAAGTTTTAGGTTTACTCACCCCACATTCATAACACTTAGATTTATCAAAGTAGTTTCGCCTTCGGATGAACTCAGCTGCTCTTCCGTTGTCAATAGCAATACTTGCTTTTATCACTCTACCAAATAACTAAACCAGAAAAAAATGTAAATGCAGAAGGATGTATTTCACTGAAACCTAAAACCAATTCTTTAATCCCATTTTCTCAAACCTTCAATTTCATTTTATTTTTGGATTATTTTAGCAATTGCCATTTAAGTGTGATAAATTCTATTCTACAGTATTCTTTTTTTTCTTTTTTTTGAGACAGGGCCTCACTCTGTTGACCAGGCTGGAGTGCAGTGGCATGATCATGATGATCACAGCTCATGGCAGCCTCAACCTCCTGGGCTCAGGCAGTCCTTCCACTTCAGCATCCTGAGTAGCTGGGACTCCAGGTGTGTGCTGCCACACCCAGCTAATTTTTTGATTTTTTTTTTTGTAGAGACAAGGTTTCGCTATGCTGTCCCGGCAGGTGTTGAACTCCTGGACTCAGGGAGTCCTCTCACGTCAACCTCCCAAAGTGATAGGATTAGAGGCGTGAGCCACTGTGCCCAGCCTCTAGTCTACCAATGTTTTTGGCAACCCAGTACAGCTTTGACTTTTCTTTTCCATAAATTAGATACCCTCAGAATCTGATAGCTGTCAGACTTGACCATCCACTGCATCACCATTTTCTGGGTTAAAAACCTTGATGGGAATGAATGACTTACCTGTTTGTTGTTTATTGCCCTGGTACAGTTTTGTGCAGAGTCTTTATCCAAAAATAAAATAAATGCAACCCCTTTACTCTTCCTGGTATCTTTATCTTTCATTATAGTAACCCTTAAAGCATAAAAAAATAGCCAGTTAAACATGAGGCAGCAATAAATAAAAGATATGCTAATAAATACTTGAAAAATTCAAGTTTTTAAGAAGCGCTAAATACAAATTTTTTAAAGTAAGATGAACACATTTGAAAAATCAGCTATCTCTTCAAAGTCATGGGCTATCAAGAATAGAAATGATTCAACACAAGTGAGCACAGATGTGAGTAGGAGTTAATCAGAGATTAATTGGTGAAGTAAAGAGATTACAGAGACAATGGAATCTTGAAGAGTAACCATAATTCCTTTTCCATACTAACTCCTTCACCCTGCAAAACAAAACAAGACTGTTCTTTTCTACACAAAAAAGCAAAGTAACTTACCTGTTTTGCTAAGTTTTAGAATCTAATTGTATTTCTTAATATTCTCTTAAAGAATCTCCAGAGCTGGGCATGGTGGCATGCACCTGTAGTCCCAGCTCTTTGGCAGTCTGAGGCAGGAGGATTGCTTGAACCCAGGAGTTCGAGGCCCTCAGCTTGGACAACATAGCAAGATTCCTGTCTTTAAAAAAAATTCTCTCGTTCAGGTTCCTAGTGTACCTGGGTAATAGAGAGAATAATGAGAGCACATCTGCTCTTTCTCCTGCCCTTTACACATCCTTAGTCCTGGTGGCCCTTGCTTACTATTTGTCATTTAACATAGTTTAAAAAACAATGCTCAACAGGGCTCTTTGGAGAAATGGCTGATTCCAAGACTGGAGCAGGGCAGGTATAAGATGAGCTTGAACCATCTTATTATGCCAGCAAGTAAGACAGTGCTGAAGGAAGGAAGGAGGGAAAAAAGGGAGAGATGGAAGGAGGGATGGAGGAGCATGGTGCAAGAATAAGCAGCCAGGTGGAAATATCTCTTATTGGCCAAATCTAAGACAATTTGAATACCAAAATAATTAAATACAGTAGTGAATGATAAGCCACAGAAAAAGTAGGAATTCATAATTCTTACTAATAGGTAAATGAATGGGGGAGAAGGGAGGACTCCTGCTTTCAGCAGAATGCAAAGACTACATTTCTGTGTTCTTTAATTTGTCATTTAGCCACTCCATTAGACTCAAGCCCAGGCATTAAGCACTAATAGTGGTTTTCACCCTCAGGAAAAAGTTTACAGTTTAGTGGTAAAGGGAGACCTATAAACCAATTACAACACTCTACTTAGAGATACCTTATGCAGTAACAAAAAAAATTACACCAAGGATTTAAAAAGGACATATCTGGCTAGGCACAGTGGCTGACTCCTGTAATTTCAACACTTTGGGAGGCCGAGGCAGGAGGATGGCTTGAGCCCAGGAGTTCGAGACCAATCTAGGCAACAAAGCAAGACCTCTTGTCTCTACAAACAAACAAAAAATTAGCCAGGTGTGGCATGTACCTGAAGTCCCAGCTATTTGGGAGGCTGAGGAAGGACTGCCTGAGCCCAGGAAGTCAAGGCTGCAGTGAGTCGTGATTGTGTCACTGCATTCCAGCCTGGGGGCCAGAGTGAGACCCCAACTCAGTAAATAAGTAAGTAAATAAATAAACGGACACAGCTACTATGATTCCTGTTTCTGGCATGGGAAAAGAGCTAGAGAGTAGCACCATTTCCTAATATGAGGCATATCAGGATTTCTTCCTGATATAAGGTACTTATTTTAGCATATAACATGAAGCATTATTTTGGAAAACCTAGATGTCATCCATAACACCTTCTCACCTGATCCTTACAAAGTAGGCATATCACTAAGTGTCACCCACTTTACTTCCTACACACATCACTAAGTATTACCCATTTTACTTACTCATGATCTCTCAAATCTGACCACCTCTCAAATGTGATTAGCATCTACCTCTCCACATGTACCACCTTACTCCAAATTTCTCCCCTAGCTACAGTTATAGCTTTCAGAGTGGTCTTCCTGCATTTGCTATTGTTCCTTTCCAGTCTTGTTTCTACACTGAAGCTAGAGTAGGCTTTTAAAAATTCAAATCATGTCATTCTTCATTTAAAATTCTTCAGTGATTCCTGGTGTTCTTAGCATGAAAGCCAGACATCTTATAACAGCCAACAGGCAAGATGAGGAACCTGCTTCCATCTCTGGAACCATTTTGTGCTTTCTTCCTTCCTCATCTCCAGGCACATTAGCCCTTTTTCTATTTCTAGATCTCATTTTATTTTCTCTTGCCACAGGGCCTTTGCACAAGCTAGTTCCTTTACCTGAAATGCTCTTCCCTCCTTTTTGCCTACTTAACTCTTATAACATTTTTGATAATTATTTTTCATGGTGAAATAAGTTTAAAAGAAGTTAATAATTTCATGATGAAAATGAACTTTTAACTGTTTAACATCCACTTATAAAAAGCTGAAAGAAAACTATCAAGATAAATATGCTCTAAAATTAGGGATTTTAAATTTATACCAGAGTATATAGTGGTTGTAAGATAGTTAGAATGACGATATTTTGCTTTTACTTCTTTGTCCCATAATATAGTTGCTTGATTAATTTAAAGTCGTGAATTAAATATAAGAATCCCAAGTTATTTTTCTCTTTTTAATTCTCAGCACCATTTGCTGTTGTCATCATGATCAGTTTTGTACATTTCCAGTCTTTCCAATGATATCTAAGCTTCCTATAATGGTAGATAATATATTTTCTATTTATTGAATATGTCTCATAAACACTTTGCAAGTCATATGCATTGAAATATTTTTTGATACTATTTATGAGATAAATGGTCACCCACTTACAATATGCTCAATAACACATTTCCCAGTAATCAAAATATTTGTTTAATTAAAGCTTTTAATTTACATCTTCTATTGGACAACCTAATTAGTCTTAGTTCTTAGAATTTTGCTAAGAAATTATTTAAAAATTTAAAGAAATTATGATAAAGAAATACCATGAAACCATAAGATATGAGGAAACCATCAGATATGCACCTTTATAGTACATGGAAAGACATTTAGATAAAATGTCAAGTTAAAAAAATAAAACAAAATTGCACATATAGACATCTTCTTAAAAAATTGTCTACGTGTTTATGTTTATCAAAAAAGCTAAAATATACATCATAAAATGTTAGCAATAGTTATTTTTATTTTCTTTGTTATAGCAAGTGTCTGTTTTATTAAAAAAAAAATCTCTTACTAAAAAATGATGGAGAAACAAAATCAGACACACTTTTTTTTTCCTCTCTTCAGTCAGAGTCTCACTGTCATCAAGATTGGAGTGCAGTGGCATGCTCAAGGCCATCACAGCCTCAACCTGCTAGGCTCAGGTTATCCTTCCGCCTCAGCCTTCCAAGTAGCTGGTACTACAGGTGCATGCCACCATTCCTGGCTAATTTTTTTATTTATTGTAGGGACAAGATCTCACCAAGTTGCCCAGGATAGTCTCAAACTCATGGGCTCAGGCAATTCTCTCACCTCAGCCTTCCAAAGCTCTGGGATTACAGTCATGAGCCATCACGCTTGGCCAGATACACTTTTACATGAAGTTTCAGAATTTAATGTGAATACTTACTTTACAACTTTGCCATACTTGGAAAATATCTGAAACAAACGACCATATATTAATTTACAGTTTAATTTAAAATCATAAAAACCAGTATACTTTCAGGTTGTATACATTGACCAAATTCTGTTACGTTTTGTGAAAAATTTTAGACTTCAGTCTAGGCAGGCCTTAGAAGACATATTTTTTTGGTGTCTAGAGACTGTTATTAGAGCCACACGTATCTGCCTCAGTTCCTAAATTTCTACAATAGAGTGAATACAGAGAAGAAAACACTTTACACATGTGGTAGATCTAAGACATACACACTCGACAGGTACTGTGTTCCTGAGGCATACCCATAGCAATTATCAATACAACAGTGCCAGCTAAAATTGTACTTCAAATATGTTATGAAATACCACTATTCCTATTTATACCCACCATATTAAGCAATCAGTTTGATAAGACAGATCCTTAGACTGCTTATTAAAAAACAAAAATGCTTTTATAATGAAAAATCAATTTGTTAGTTTCCTTCCTCTGCCTACCATTAATATGTTGGTGGTTCTTTATAGCTGGCCCTTTCTTCCTTCTACATCTTCATCCTAAGCAATGTCATCTATTTCTAGTTTCTGCCATCACTTATATACTAGTAGTTCCTATTCATTATTCAAACAGCCTTTACAGTATGTTTATAAGTGCAACCCACAATAACACGTTTTTTAGTTGTATGATTAAGTTGTGTAACACTGGAATGTGGCAAAACTGGATTGCAGTGTTAGCAACACTGGATTCTGAAGGCCAGTATAGCTTTCTATATAACACTTTCTTATCGCTTCTCATTTCACTCAGAGTGAAGGCCAGCTTCCTTCCCATGATCTATATAGGCCTTCTAAGGCAACCCTTGAGTGGGCCTACCTCTGATTACCTCTCCTCTCCTGAAATGCTTGTCCTCTAGACATCTACACAGCTGCCTCTTACCTGCTTCAGGTCTTTATTCAAAAATCACCTTTTCAATAAGGGCATTTCTGACCACCCTATCTAAAAGTTTAACTCCATTCCCAATTTAACATTTAATAGCCCTTCTCTCCTTTATTTCTTCTCCTTAGCACCTAACATAATCTCCTTAGTATCTAACATATAATTTGACTTTTTAATATTTTGCAGTTTTTTTCCCCCCACTATACTGTGAGCACTAAGAGGGATTTTTTTTTAGTCTTTTTGTTCACTGGTCTGTGTCTACTACCTGCAAGAGTGCTCGGCACATAATAAATGTTCAGTAAATACAGTCTCTATTATGATACAAGGAAATTAAAGTTAATTTCCCCTGTGTTCTTTACAGGGCACTTGGGAGAAGGAAGTCATGTCATTTCTCCCAGTTCCTCATTACTACGTGGCTACAGGACAGGTACAGTAGAAAATTTTGTTTTTTGTAAGATAAAGAAGTAAAAGAATATGATGGAAGGGATGTCCCACTTCAATCACCCTTATCCTGAACTGAAAACAAACTGTAAAGCTTCCATCACATATGTAAATTAAGATATATTTTCAGAACTTGAGGGTTAAAAAGGGATCTGTTTACTCCCATCAGTCCTTCACTCCAAAACCTCCATCCTGCTACCAGTTTCAAAAGGCAAGTAATATTATCACATTGGTTGTTAAGTTAAAAAAAAGAAAAAGCAAAGTAAGCAAACAGGAAAAGTCAGCCTATCAGAAGTTGCTCCCACTTAATTATGTTAGTTGTATCTTCTGTGTTTACTTGTTCTGTAGTAAGGCACTGTAAATTGTCTTTGGAAAAGTTTCTGATTTTTCTCATTTATTCGTATTTTCAATGTTGGTAGTAATATTTTAAGTGAATTACAATGTACTTATTTACTCACCCTGTATAAGTCATTGTTTGTCAGGGAAAAAGGCAAGTTGGATACATACACTGTACTCTTACTTGGAGCCAATCCACCACTCATTTCTAAAAAGGAAAACAAATAAACCCGTAAACAATCTAAACTTCGCATTTTTAATTTCAAGTAAAACCAATACATCAGACCCGTCTGGGTATTATTAAAAACCAAAAAGCAAACCAACACAATATTGTCAATCACTGATTTAATTGTGCCAGACTTATACTCATTCCTTACATTTTAGGAAGTTAGGAAGAATGACTCCAGTTGGTGAATTAACTCCCCAGCTACTACCTAAAAATGGTTTTTGGTCTTTTTAAAAAGTAGATTCTTTGTAGTAACCCTTTCAGTGGTGGACTGTGAGTGCATGGAGAGGGGGTGGTTTAAACATTCAAAGGAAAAACTGTGAGGCTACTCTTAATGACTTCTTAGGCTAAGAGTAAAAAATGCTCTCATGAATATGTACAGTATACATATAATATCTATACTCTTGCCCTGGGGGCTCAGAAGAAACCTTAGCCACTGATTTTTGCTAATATAGTCATGTGGTACTTAACACAGGAGATATTTTGGTGATTTCATCGTTGTGCAAACATCATAGAGTGTACTTACACAAACCTAGGTGGCATAGCCTACTACACACCTAGGCTATGTGATATACCCTATTGCTCCCAGGCTATAAATTTGTATAGAATGTTTCTGTACTGAATACTGTAGGCAACTGTAACACAATAGTAAATATTTGTGTTTCTAAACAAAAAAGGTACAGTAAAAAATATGATACAATGAATTTTAATCTTTCAGGACCACTGTAGTATAGGTGGTTTGTCACTTGATCAAAACATTGTTATCCTGTGTATGCCTTTATTGTGGTTGGGTACCTCTTTTGGTTGACTTAATATTTTTCTTAAAATATCTTAATATTTTAAGATAAAAAAATTTTTCCACCATTCAGTATAACGTTAAGAGGAAATTGAAGCCTCATATTTTGACATATAAAGTTCTTTAGAAACAGTAAGTTTGCTTATTATTGCCATATTATGAAATGATGCATGTAATTATATAAATAGGCTCAGTGCCCTGAAGGACAGCCCTGTATATATATTTCAAGTCTACAAATTTCACAAATAATTTTCACATCTCATTTTACAAAGCAGGCAAATTACCGTGAAAATTATATCAGATTTAATCAAGTTCAAGTTTTCGACTTTTATCAGAGCGTGTAGTGTCTACGTATTTGAGACGGGGAGACGAACAATCATAAATAGCAAAATATTGATTCTAAGGCATGCCAGTTCACGAAATATGAGAAACTGGCTTGATGCTTGGTGTTTGGGGGGAATTATTTAGAGCACTTCTGGAACTCAACATCGATAGGTCGCTTTTAAAAAGTTTCTCATTTGCTACTATACGTTAGACGTTCTGCTGAGGACCGTGAGGGCAAGCAAAGGTTAAGGTCCTGGAATTAGAAGGGTGGCAAGAGAGAGGGGCGAGTCGTTTGGCTGTCGCGTTTGGGGAGGGGACCCGTCGCGATGAAAGGCCTCAGCAGAGGAAGCGTTTACCTTCAGGTGGGGCGGGCCCGGGAGACCAGAGGAGCGCGAGCCCTTGGCTCAGCAGGGGCTTAACCCCTACTCTTCCTCGCCGACCGGAGCGGCCTTGACATCACGGATCCTAGGAGATGTCGGGCGCAGAGACAAGGTAGCGGCGGCAGCACTGCCTTTCCCGGTTCTGCGCCTCCGGGCCTTGGAGGCGGGCCCAGAGGCGGGCGCTTTGCCGACGTCATCGCGCGCGCCGGAAGTGCCTACCTGGGACAGCGGCGGCCAGCGGACGACTACGTTTACGGGGTCTCCCGACGGGCCAGAGTCGGTGAGAACATTTTACCTTTCGGAGACGTGGATGGGTAGGACGGGCGGGCAGCTGCTACAACCAGGGGGAGGGGGCTGGCATTTTTCGTGGCGGGTCTTGGAGAGTCCTGCTGGCTTTGACTCGTGCAGCAATTCTGCCCATGCGGTTGAGGGTGGACAGACGCAGTGGAGTTTGGAATAAAGGAATGTTGAGGCTAAGGTAGAGGTTCGCTCCTCTTTAGCGTATTAATATGCAAAAAACAAGACTGAGCTCGGTAACTTCAGTGACTCGAGATCAGTCAGGAAGTCGGTAATTTTACTGAATGTGTTCGACGTACCCAGGGCTCGGTATTAGGCACTTTGAAAGCTGCAAAAAAAAAGTGTAAAACGGGCTTTTTTTTTTTTTTTCTGGCGGAGATCTTAGTCTAGTTGGGGAGACAAGACCAACTTGGGGAGAGTTGGCTTCACAGAATGACTCATCTTTAGTATTAATGTGGACAAATGTTGAACTACTTGGCACATTTCTCTTCCTGTAAATCTGTAATGGGCACGCACTGTTTTTCCTCTATGAGATCTTAACAGAGCCATCATTCCTACAGAAAAATCAGAAAATAATGCAAGGTAGTTTATACTTAACTTCTACCCACCAGCACATACAGACCAGGCCTCTAACCACTCCCTGGGAGCCTGCGTGCCAGCAGCCTGGAACCCAGAGCCTCTCCTGGAGCCTGCACAATCAATCCAGACTGAAGCCGATGTCTTCTAGAGAGACCGAAGCGCAATCCGTCCAGGGTGCAGCAGAATTTTGAGAGGCCTGAATGCCTCCGCGTCCGCCAGGGAACCTGTGGGACTAAGTCTCTTGGCAAACTTGTGGCCAGCCAAACCTACCATGCTTCACATCCCTGTTATCCTTGGCTACCGCCCAAGATGTAAGCCCCTTTGGTCATCTGTACTATACCCTCATCCCCATGCTGCTTTGTGCTTCCTCTCTCTTGACTTAAACTATCACTCCTCCTCTTCTTTCCCATTTCAGCCCTCAACACCCCGGCTGTGCTCTCTGAAACCTCTATTTCCTGTTTTACTGAATTCTTTTATGTGTTCACTTTGTTTACTGAAATTCTCTCTCTTTTCCTGACCTTAACTAACACGTGACCTTTTCTGTGAACTGTTTTAATTGAGCCCTTTCTTTGACACCTGCATTTAAGGTTGAGCATGGCTCTAGACATATCGAACTGATTTTACTTGCTCAAAATACATTTTCTCCCTTTAGTGTCTTTGCAAAGGCAAACTTTTCTTTCTCTGGGACATTTTAACTCCCTGTCCCCACCTATTTCTTTCTGGATAACTCCTACTCCAGCTAAAGATCTGAGTTTAACTTTAACTTTATCTGAGGGGTATTCCATGACTTCCATAAATAGAGTTGCATATCCTTGCCATGTGCTCTTAAGTGCCCTGTACTTCCCCCATAGCATTTATCACATGTATCCTAATTGCCTGTCTCTTTGCTATCCCTACTAAGGTAGGTTGTGGGGGAGGGCCTATGTTTGTCTTGTTTATTTTTGTAACTCCTGTGACAGAGTTCCTGGCACATAACAGGCAGTCAGGTGCTAAAGGTGTGGTCTCAGAGGTCAGGCAGTTAACATTAATGGATACTTAAGAACCTGTGGAAGGGGTCAGCTGCCACTCAACTGTAAATGATTGTGACTGGGTGAGATTATGATCCCATTGTTGCCAGAACATCTAATTTTCTTCATGGAAAGCTGGAAATTGAGTTATTTAAAATTTAGTATGTCTCAACTTTCAACTTTTGGTCAGTGGAATAAAATTTTGTTTTGAAAAAATATGGGCCAAACACAAGTCACGTGTGGTCTATTGGTCTCTAGTTTGGAACATGGTTTAGGGTCATAGGGTTCATGTCATAGGGTTCATATAAAGGGCTTTGTGGAAAATTGTAGATTTTGAGCTGTGCCTTAATGTATTGTTGGATGTTAAATGAGAGAATGGAAAGAAGCATTTCTGTTTTGAAAATAAATAACTTCAGGGTAGCAAGTGTTAGTAATTGTGTTTGTGGCACAATGAGGAGACTGGCATGAATGATTCTTTTGGAGAGAACAGGAGGTTAGATGAGATGATAGAAGGAGGCATGTAGAGGACAGAGAAATTTGAATTTATTATGGTTTATTAATAATAAACCATTTAGATTCTTGATCAGGAAAACTTCACGTTATGAATATGCGTTAATTAATATATGGTTGATTGAGTATCCTTTTTTAGGGTGAAATGGAGGGTAAAACACTGGAAGGAGGCTGAGCAGCTAGGACCTTAACTTCATACAAATATGAAATGATAAGATTTAGATTTGTAAATTTGATGCATAAGCAGATATGTGACATTTTTGTTTACCTGTGTAAAATTTGTTAATTGATCACTATAGACAATCAGGAATTTCCTACAAAGTATTTAATTAATACAGTGCAGTGGGGCTTATAAAAGAAGTATCCTTAAAGCATTGAAAAGTAAAGTGGCTTGTAGAACTAGTAGAGAATGCAGTACTTTAAAAGTGCTGGGTTATATGGTTCATTATGGAAGCAGTCAACGACTGTCTTGTGTCTAGCCTCTTTCTCCTCTAATCCATCTCTTATACTACTGGGTTAATCTTTTGGAATGACATTTTTTCCCCTTGCTTCATTTCTAAGCTTAAGAGACTACAGTGAGCTCCTTGTATAGCATTTTGCTTTTGTACCATTTAAGGCTCTTGAATCTTTTCTCTGTTCTTGACTGTGTCCTTTGTGAAGCAGTGGTGGAAAGGGCTTGCACTTTAAAGTCATGCAGGTCTGAGTCTGACTCCAGGCTCCATTTGACTCTGGGATTTAAGCTTTTCAGAGCTTCCATGTTTTTATCTGGAATATGAGAGACAGAATTTCCTTTATTAGGATTGTTTGGGGTAAAGGATTTGCATGCTTTGAAAATAGATTGCACAAATTCTTGCCCTTAGGGGAGGAGGGAAATGCTTGTAGAACATCTATGTAGTTTTATTTTCCACTCTTTTGCAATGTGAATCTTTTGCTCTGGTCAGTTCCATTGTCTTTCTCATGCACTTTCTGTCTTCCCTGATGCCTTTGCTTTTTCTTGGATTCTGCTAGTTACTATTGTCCATTCACATTTAAGCAATCTCTCAAGATTGTATTTAAATTTTCTTAGCTTTCTTAACTACCACTGCCTGCATTCATCTCTTCCTGAGCAGTGAACAAGATTGAATTCTAGCAGATATTTTGCTCTGTTTTGGCCATTTTAGTTGACATCCATTAATTTGTTTTCAGAGACCTTAACTAATTATGTCCTAAAATTATTTTTAATTTAGTTGTCTGGAATTTCAATTATTTTTCAATGGCAACACAATATTAATAAATTCACTCTGAATACTGAGCACATACATTGTGCAAATTGTTCTAGGTGCGTAGTGAACACATAGAAATACCTGCTCATATTTCTAGTAGTGAAGGATCAATAATATGCCTTAAATGTATACTATATAGTGTCTTAGTGTCTTATATATATAGTGTCTTAGATGATTAATGTGATGGAAAAAAATAGCAAGATTAGGGCAACTTGGTAGTTAAGTGACATTAAGAGGGTGACATTGAAGGGGAGGAAATTAATCCCGCAGATATCTAGAGAAGAACATTCTGAGTGAAGGATTGCTAGTGTAGAGGCCTATTGTTCTTCTAAAGTATGAGGTCAAATGTGACTTTTCTGGCCGGGCATTGGTGGTTTACACCTGCATTCCCAGTGCTTTAGGAAGCCAATGCGGGAGGATTGCATGAGACCAGGAGTTCCAGACCAGCTTAGACAACATAGACCTTGTCTCCTCAAAAAAATAAATAAATTAGCCAGGCATAAAGGCATGTGCCTGTAGTCCTAGCTCAGAACTCCGGAGGTTGAGATGGAAGGATCACCTGATCCTAGGAGGTCAGGCTGTGGTGAGCCACGATCGTGCCACTGCCCTCCAACCCAGGCGACATCCTCTTCAGTGAAGGGCCACATGTGAATAAAGGAGAACCAGAGGGGTTGAGAGTGGAACCTTTTGAACACAAGCAGTCTCCTCATATACTGTTGTGAGCAAGGCTCACTGTTTGCTCTGCCCATGTCAACTAGGTGTGGGGGTAGGGGAGATGGGCAAAAAAATCCTAGAATTTATTTATAAAAAATTATGTATTCATTCTTACATGGTTAAACTTCAGTTACCTTCAGAGTCTTCTCTGTTTGATGCAATATTTATCAAGACACTTTTCACCTGCTCAAAACAGTTTTTGAACTCGTCAATTTTGATGCCTTTTAGTGCTTCTGCTGTTTTTTCTTTCACATTGTCTACACTGGCAAAACGTTTCCCTTTGAGGACTTTTTTCATCTGAGAAAACCAAAAAAAAGTCTCTCTGGGCAAGGTTAGGTGAATAGGGAGGGTGGAGCATGGGGGTCAGGCCAGTTTTTGGTCAAAAACTACTGAATACTCAGTGTGGTGTGGACAGCTAAGAACCAGTTACCTGTTTGCCACAACTTGGGATAGTTCTTCTGCAAATCGTGACACAACCTTCTCAAAACTTCCAGATTAAAAACTTTTGTTGACTGATCCAGAGGAACAAATTTCGAGTGTACTACAAGGGGCCTCTCCTCCAAAAAAGATAATTCTGGTTTGGGGGGGGGGTTTCTCCTCATACATGCTTTTGTATAGACTACTTCTGAGAGTAATAGCAAGAGAATGTAACAGTAATTGCCTCTGGGGAAAACTAGGTGAGTGGAGCATAGTAGAATAAATATTTTATGCATAATGTTTTATACATAATTGTTTAAAACACTTATAATCACTGTGGTGCTGTTTTTTTTTTTCCATTTTAGATTCAAGGGGGTACATAGGCAGGCAGGTTTTTTACATGGGTATATTGTGTGATGGTGAAGTTCAGACTTCTATTAGACCTATCATCCAAACAGTGAGCATGGTCCCTAATAGGTAGTTTTTCAACCCAAACTCTCCTCTCTCTCTCCCCTCTTTAGGATTTCCCAGTGTCTGTTGTTTCTATGGTTATGCCCATGTGTGCTCAGTGATTTTAGCTTCTACTTAGAAATAAGAACATGTGGCATTTTGCCTTCTGTGTATATCCTATTATGTATTATAAAAATATGGAAACGTTTTAAGGTTCCTGAAAATCAATTCAATAAGCATAACGTGTTAAGTGATGGTAAAAAGGATGAATATAAGTTAATAAACTAGAGGAGAAATTAAGTAAAAACAATGTTTTGTAATAAATGAGAAAAATAAACTATAAGAGTTCTAAAAAATACTATGTTCTCAACTAGTTAAAATACTGAAATATTAAAATTTACAGGCTTCCCCAAAAAAGTGTAAGAATAACTATTATACTAAATACTACAGTACTATACATATTTGAATTCTTTCAGGAAGCAAATTTAAAAGTTTCCAACAATCTCCAGGGGGAAGACAGGGGAATAAAGACATAAAGATATATGTCTGTATAAACCAACCAACAGGGAAAAATAAACCTTCAGTAACTGTATGAGTAAAACTCTCTCACACACAAAAATACAGGTATTAATAAGCTGAAGTCCCTCTAAACACACTTTTGAATATAGAAGATATTATTTTGACCACCAGAGGCTACCCAAGGTTCATAAGAATAACAAAATTATCGTAAGAGAATTGTAGTCCTAATTTTGCCAGTTAAGAGCTGGGCAGGTCCCCCCTCTTATGCTTATCTCTGTGAAGATTAGACTTGATATTTAGGGTCATTTTCACTATATTATTTTGAATTCTGACTTAGAAATATTTCATAGTTAAAAAAAAAATCTGGCATCCTTAGTCTGGAAATTCCTGTCGTTTTGTATTTGGCAAAATATGGTCTCATGTTCAAAAGTAATCCGGAAATCAAGGCAAGAATCATTCAACAAATCATCAAAGGATACTAAGTGTATTAGGTAAAAGTCTTTAAATCCAGAGAATTTTAAATGACTTTCTCCTAAAAATGTAAAGAGCACGCCTGTAGCTCTAACTACCACTTTACATGAAATTCAATGGACAGAGGAGTGGCTCTATTTCACTAATTGCTGCACAGATATCTGTGAAGTCCCTCACTAGCAGAATGAAGAAATAGACTGTATTTAAAGGTCAATCCTGATCTACTTACAATTTTCTGCCTAGCAGTTTGGAACACAAATAACAATTGTATTGCAATTGCCTCAAAATATTTAATTAATCCACAATTTAAAAAAAAAGTAGCACAGAAAGTAAAAGTATATAACTTGGATGAAAATCTAGCAATTGGAAATAGAGCAGCTAGAACAAAGTAAAAAGCAGAAATATAATTGTGCAGGAGTTTGAAATAGAACTGTCTGGAATATATATGAATACCATCCAAAGACTAAAGACAAATTAAATTTCACCTGTGAAAGAGCTAAATACGAACAGATGTACTGAGGAGCTAAAACCCAGAGATGCCTCAGCAAAGGAAAGAAACAGAAAGCCTAAATAAAAGTAAACTTCTCTGATGGAGCATTATTGTTTAAAGAGTATGACATTTCAGTTTAAGAAGATGAAAAAATTCTGGAGATAGATGCTGATGATGGTTGCAAACAATGTGAATGTACTTAATTCCACTGAATTACATATTTAAAAATGATTAAAATGGTAAGTTTGATGTATATTTTCTGCAGTAAAAAATTTTTAAAAAATCAAAAACATGAATTTACCGGGCATCAGACTCCCAACCACACAATAAAGCTTAGCGAATTTGCTGAATCTAATAATCATTTCTACAGGGCATCAATCTGTACATTGTACTAGAAATAGGCAGCACCATGAAACAGCTGGATGTTGCATTACTGTTTTTGCCATTTCAGCTTCTACAGTTAACCCTATAACAACTTTGCATATTTGACTCCATAGCTGATGATGCACCAATGAAATATTCACCTTGCAAGGAGCTATAGAAACCATGCTTTCAAGTTAAAATGTTTAGGAAATAAATGAATTAACTTTACTTTAAAAAAATGATTTTTAAAGGTTTTAATTTAAAATTTGAATTACTGTACAAATGAGATTAATTTCTTTTACAAATAAAGTAGTTAAACTGTTTAAGTTTTTGTAAATACAGTGTTTGAATATAGAAGTTAGGTTGTAATTTATAATTATTTCATAGTTTAAAATTATCTCTGTCTTGCTGGTAAGTACACTAAAATACTGAATTAATATCTCTACAGAATCTGCAAATGTTTTGTTTTTAAATATACTATTACCATACCTATCTACCACTTTTATAAAACAGCAGTCAGAAAATGTTTTGTTGTTACCTAACATACCATATATTTTCAGAATAAAAAGCATAAGAATAGTAGAATACAGCATAATGACTAAATTAAGTGGGGCTTGATATAACAAAACAATTAGCATCCACTAGCACAAAAAACTAAAAAAATCAAATATCCCTGGTAAGGTCTATTACCACATTATTGCACTTTTATCCTTAAATTTATAATATATAATCAGGCAAAAATATAAATAAAAAAGATTCCATAAGCAACCTTTTACTGTTACTAAAAAAAACAGAAGACACAGTTTGATGATTAAGTACAAAAGAAAAGAAAGACTATTAGGCTGTAAAGAAGATGGGCCTTAAACTGGATTTTGAATTAAGATAACAGAAGAGGAAACAGGTATTAGAGGATGACAACAGTACTGCAAGGTAATTAGGGGAGAGAATATACTAATATCACCTTAAATACAAATAGTACCTTATAATTTTTAAAGGGTTTTAAAGGAGCTGATAAGTACAGCAAACTTCCAATTAGTGGCATATGTTGTTTATGTTATCCAGATTTAGGAAATTGACCAATAAGCTACATTTATACAAAGGTATACTGACTACCATCAAGTGATTGAGCTACTCACTGCTTTATCACTAAGTCTCATATTTGTGGAGTCTCCAAAGTACTCCAGAAAAGTTCTCTGAGCCAACAAGATATGCAAACTGAAGAATAAACAGAAAAATGGAAGGACCATCTATATCACAATTAGGTAGAGAACACTAATAACTGGTTTCAGTTAAAAATCTCACTCTCTTATGCCATAGTCATTGAAGAGGGTATGTTTAATGTACCATCGTGGAATACTTAATTACAGAAAGAAATAAGCCTTTCTTAGAGCACTCCATTAAGCTATCCAACTCAGTTGTTAGTTTCAACTGAGTGCCCAGAGGATATGGAGCACTTGAATTCTAAATCAAGGTGGCATGTAAACGAAGAAAACAAAGGATTTCTGGCAAACCACTCACACTTTGAAGCCAAAGTCAAGGTGATTAACCTGTTTTGCATTTCATCCAAATTGGTTATATATATACAACTTTTTTTTTTCTTTTTTTGAGTTGGAGTCTCACTCCATTGCCCTGGCTGGAGTGCAGTGGCACACTCACTGCCACCCCAGCGTCGACCTGCTGGTCTCTGGCAATCCTTCCACCTCAGCCTTTCAGGTAGCTGGAACTACAGGCGCGTGCTACCACGCCCGACTAATTTTTGATTTATTGTAGACACAAGTCTCGCCAAGTTGCCCAGGTTGGTCTCGAACCCGTGGGCTCAGGCAATCCTCTCGCCTTGGCCTCCCACCATGCCCAGCCTACATATAACTTTTCAATGCTTTAGGATGCTTCTTTTATAAGCACCACTGTACTGCATTAAATACGTAGTAGGAAATTCCTGACTGTCCATGATGTAATCAGTTAACTGAAATTTTACACAGACAAAAATGCCAGATGTTTGCCTATGCATCTCATTTATACATCTAAATCTTATATCTGAATGGATGTTAAGATCTTAACTGCTCAGCCTCTTTCTAGTGTTTACCCTCCATTTCACCCTAAAAAAGGAAACTCAGTGTAGCAGCTTAGGCTATAGAGTAACTACATTCTATTCAAGTCTTCTTCTGTTGTTAAGTACACTCAGGAAAAACAGCTTCCCCTTCTGCCCAAACCCTTTCCTTCTCTTTTTATATTTCAACAACTCCTGCTAGCCATCCATGGTTAGTGAATAGAAAAGTTACTTTTTTTTTGTTTTTGAGTCAGGGTCTCACCCTGTCACCCAAGCTGGAGTGTTGCCCAGGCTGGTCTGGAACTCCTGGGCTCAAGTAGTGCTAAAAGGCCCTAACTTATTATGTGGACCATTTTTACTCTTTATTCATGAAGGTTCTTCTACACGTCAGTATGGTTCACAGTTTTTGGCTCAGAACCTGCTCTGCGATTACTTCAGATTTTATGAAGGTGTCTGCATTAAAATACATGTATAGCCCTAAAAACAAAATAAAGAGAGATTTGTTTCAGGGATTGTTGAGTTTGTTTTTACAAGATTGTTCATTTAACACTTTTTTTAAAGTAAAAACACTTTGTTGAACATATAGAGAAAAGATGTAAGCTCTGAGAATGTAGAAAAACAAAAAAACTAATGTAATTTATGCAAGCCATTTGCCTGAAAATAAGAGTAGTTTTACTGATCAAACTTTTTTTTTCCCGTAACAATTTTAGGGGTACAGTGGTTTTGATTACATGGATGAATTGTATAGTGGTGAAGTCTGGGCTTTTAGTGTACCATCATCTGAATAGTGCACTTTGTACCCGTTAGGTGATTTTTAGTGCTTCATCCCTTTCTCACTCTCCCCCTTCTGAGTCTCCAGTGTCCATTATACCATTCCGTATACCTTTGCAGACCCATAGCTTAGTTCACATTTATTTATTTTTTTTGCAGGCAGGATTTCTGTTGAGAGGACAGAAAAGCTCCCACAGTGGGAGGGAACCTAAGTGAGACTTATAAGACTTATAAGTGAGAACATGTGGTATTTGGTTTTCCGTCTCTGAGTTACTTCACTTAGGATAATGCTGATCAACCTCTTAAAGTATTCATTAGAATGAATCTTTTTTAGTTTTTACTATATGAGAATGAAGAAGTGTTTGTAGCCTGTAGGTCTTCCTCATAATTGGTGGAAACAATTTCTTTAAAGCTTTACATAGCCTTGAAAATGGAAGGTAGTACTAATTTTTTTTTAAAGAAAATCTGAAAATTGTTTGGAAGAGGCACTGCTTGAATCACTCTTTATTCACTTTTGGTCACTTTTTTCTTAAGATCTGTGGAAAATATTTGTGTTGGAAAGTAGCCATTTACTTCTTATCTGTCTTTTCTATTACTGCTTAATAACAGAAAAACCATAATTCTTCGGTTTCTTTTTTCTTCTTTAGTGGCTTGCAGAAGAGATGAAATGTGGTCTGAGGGACGATATGAATATGAAAGACTTCCAAGAGAACGGGTACCTCCTCGAAGTCACCCCAGTGTGAGTTACTCCTGCATATCAAATAATTCAAAACCTAGTGTCTAGGTTAATTTGATACATGAAAGCTAGTCCTATGGATAAAATATTCAAGTGTCAAAAATGTGCCAGTCTAGGCTGAAAAATACATCATGCTTATCTTTTGAAAGTTAAAAGTTTGAAAATAAATGGTAACATTTTAATTAAGTAGAAAATCTTATATTTTTGTTTAAATTTCTAAAATGAAGGGTTTATATTTAATTTGTGAAAAAATTACAGGTTTTATAAAGGACAGATCATCAGTAAAAGAAGTGTTTGAGTACCTGTTCTTGCTGCTATTGGCTTTCACCTATATTTTTATATTCTTCAAAATCTTTGCAAATGAATATATTAAATTCTGAAAATAGGCTTTCACTTTAGAAGAGGATAACTTTCTAGAGTAGAAACATGGTAATGTCTCTCGTTAGGAATCCAACAGGTATGCTTTCCTGTGATGAGGCAGTTTGGCAGGTAAGAATGCCTGGGGGATCGGGGCAGGCAGGCAACTTCTGTTGTGTTGTCCTGATGCCTATCTTTTTGTTGCTCTGGGAATTGGACATTTCGAGTCTGGCCTTTTCTAAGTCCAAAGAGTTTGCTTAATTATTCCAGTGCTATATATAGTACCTAGCACATAATGGTACCTCAGTATCTATTGAATTAATATGTGTTCTCTTCCCCAAAATCCTCTATGGAGGCCTGAAGGAGGGCTTGGGAAAGGTCAAGAAGCTGCTTACTTAAACTTTGCACAGGCCCGTTCTAAGCACTAGGGGGCTGGGGTTGTGGTGATGATATTTGGTATGTTATGGATTCATTTTATACCATCAAAGGGCACAATTATTTGTCTATATGTTAGTTTCTTTTTTTTCTTTTTTTTCTTATTTAATCCTGCAACCCACTTAGATGGGTGCTGTCATCTTCAGGGTTATCATTGGCCTTGATTACAGATTTGATTGAGGTTGATTTGAAATAATTGAAGTTAGAGAAGATGAAGAAGCCCTTTATGTTTTAGGATGGCCGGACTTTATTGCTATATATCATTTTTTTCCAGGTTAGTTTGTAGACCTTGTGTTTTCTAATCAAAGGCCCAATGTTTTTATTTTTTAACTTGATAAAGTTTTTCTATAATTCGTCTGGAAGAATAAACAAGTAATATAGATAAATGTGACGTAGAAGTAATGCAAGGATGTGAAAAGGTATGACTGTTGCTTAAATTTATTTTTTAAGATCGTCTCCCCTCCCCTGCCAAGGATATATCTCATTAGGAATTTTAAATTCTGTGTTTCAAAAATACTTAAATGCATTTTCTGTGTGTTATGCCATCAACTGGGCACCAGTCTGCAGGACTGCGTGCTTTATTACTTTGCGAGTGAGGAAAGCGGGTTGTTTTATTGATTTAAGATTGTAAGTTGAGGGATGAACCCATGGAAATGGGGAGGTACTGACTGGAGAATTATTGAGACAATATGCTATATGGTATATGGTATGGACTAATTAAGAAAAGGAGTAAGACTGTGGGAGGGACACTAGAGTGAAAGAAGTGAGACGCTGCGGGACAGGAAAGACTTAGTAAGGTTGGAGGACATGGTATGGCAAAAAGATAGGCATTTGGTATCTTAGAGTGTAAGGTTTCCAAAATATAACAGTTCTAGGTGGAATTCTGTGTATGGAATAGAGGGTTGGTGCAAGAAATTCTGTATATGTAAGTAGGAATAGCGGGTTGGTGTAAGAAAACTTTGAGGCTAGATTTTGGCTCAGCAATTTAGATCGGAGGCTCTCAATCCTAGCTGCATATTAAAATCTAGAGAGCTTTGCAGTATCATTTTATGGGCCCCATCTTAATTAAATTACCATCTCTATGGATGGCATCTGAACCTCAGTATTTTTTAAAAGTTCACGAGATGATTCTTATATGCAGAGTTAAAAAATACAGATGTATTTTAAGATTCAAGTCCCTGATAATGACAGGAGTTGAGTAAAAATGGTAGGTGATGGAAGTCCTCAATGAATAAGAATATTATAGAGCCATCTAAATAAAACTAAGGATTTTCATTCAATGCCATTTGTGTGTATGTGTGTGTGTATATATATATATAAAAGAGACTTTTTTGCCTCATAAAATAATCTCATCAGCCACAAGCAGATATAGAGATAGGTTTTATACTCCAAGTGTCCTTAAAGTCAGACTAGATGTACTCAGCTGTCTTTTAAATGCCTAAAAGTAAACCTCACGTCTTTTTTTTTTTTGAGTCGACGTCTCACTTCGTCACCCAGGCTGGAGTGCAGCGGCATGCTCATAGCCACCCCAGCATTGACCTGCTGGACTCCAGCGATCCTTCCACCTCAGCCGTCCAAGTAGCTGGAACTACAGGCGTGTGCCACTATTCCTGGCTAATTTTTGACTTATTGTAGAGACAAGGTCTTGCCAAGTTGCCTGGGCTGGTCTCAAACCTGCGGGCTCAGACAGTCCATTAGCCTCGGTCTCCCAAAGTGCTGAGATTATAGTCTGAGCTACTGAGCTTGACCAAATCTTACTTCTTTAAGTTATCTGGCCACTTGAGTCTTCCTAGAGGAGCCTGGATTGCCTTTCTCCTTTTGAGATAGTGCATAACCTGCCAGAGCTTGTATAGGTTTATTACTCTCCTTTTCCTTCTTTTAGTTCCATAAGATTGGTCTCTCCATCTCCCCAGTCAGCCTCTCCTAATTTACAAATCCTTTTGTATTCCCATATCCCTTCTGCCCAAGAGTCAGGTACATATTTTTTTTCCAGTGAACTTGGCCTTGTTTTGGCTAGTAGTTTAAAACCCCCTCTTCCCCTCAGTGCATTATGCTCCTTAGATGGCTCTTGTAAATTATCCCTTTGGCTTCTCTGTTATGCCTTTGCTTTAGTTACATAAAGTATAGATTCTTAACCTTTTTTGTGCCATGGATCCCTTTAGCAGTTTGGTGAAGCCTATGAATCTCTTCTTAGAATAATGTTTCTAATTCTATAAATAAAATGTACAAAATTAAAGGAGACCATGTATATTTGAATACTATCAAACTATACATTTATTTGTTTATTTAGTAGAGAATAGATCTCGCTATGTTACCCAGGCTGATCTCAATCTCCTGGGCTCAAGCAGTTCTCCCCCAAACCAAATTTGTATTTCTGTTCTTTTTCTTTCTTTTTGATTTTGGTTTCTTTTCTCTTTTTTTGAGTTGGAGTCTCACTCTTTTGCTAAAGCTGAAGGGCAGTGGCATCGATCATGGCCCACCACAGCAACCTTCTGGGCTCAGGCAATTCTGCCACTTCAGCCTCCTGAGTAGCTGGGGCTACAGGTGTGCGCCTCCTCCTGGACTAATTTTAATTTTTTTTGTAGAGATGAGGTCTTGCTATGTTGCCTAGGCTGGACTGGAACTCCTGGGCCCAAGCAGTCCTCCCACCTTGGCCTCCTAAAGTGCTGGGATTGCCAGTGTGAGCCACTAGCCCAGGCAGTAATATGTATTTCTCTTTTTTTTTTTTTTTGAGTTGGAGTCTCACTCTGTCACTCAGACTGGAGTGCAGGTGGCCGTTTCCGGCCACTGCAGCCTCGACCTGCTGGGCTCTGGCGATCCTTCCGCCTCAGCCTTCCAAGTAGCTGGAGCTACAGGTGTGTGCTACCACGCCCGGCTAATTTTTGATTTATTGTAGAGATGAGGTCTCGCCAAGTTGCCCAGCTGGGTCTCGAACCTGCGGACTCAGGCAATCCACTCACCTCGGCCTCCCAAAGTGCTGGGATTACAGGCTAAGCCACGGAGCCCGGCCAATATGTATTTCTTTAGTAGATCATTAAATATCAAGAGCTGGTGGTGGAAGTTTCATTGCTATCATTTCAAAGTCATAATGAGTATTGTGAATGATGTTTTGAGATAATTTGTAACAGCTAGCTGTAACATGGTATAAAAAAAATTTGTGACGGTGTGCTCACGCCCGTAATCCCAGCACATCGGGAAGCTGAAGCAGACAGATAGCTTGATGTCCAGAATTTCGAGATGAGCCTGGGCAACACAGTGAAACCTCGACTCTACCTTCCTCCAAATACAAAAAATTAGTTGGATGTGGTGGTGCACAACTGTAGTCCCAGCTACTTGGGTTGTTGCAGTGGAAGTATTGCCTGAGCCCAGGAGGTCAAGACTGCTATGAGCCATGATCATCATGATTATGCCATTGTACTCCAGCTTGGGTGACAGAGTGAGACCCTGACCCAAAAAAACAAAACAAAACAAATGTGATTTCTGTTCATGACAAAGTCACTGATACAGCTATTGCTGTTGTGTTGTTTGTTGTCTAGTTAGGTGAATGATTTGTGTTTATATCTGATATGATAGACTCACTGAATCTTGAGGTTAAAGTGTTTAATACTGTATAACTAGAAATATAAATGAAGTACCATTTTTGACTTTGGAGCTAGTAAAGTAAACTTATTAAAAATTTAAAATATTTGTTTACAAAGCAGAGATGATCTAATATTATTTAAAAAACTATGTTGGCATTTCATCTTGACATATACCAGAAAGCTCATGACAGCATTATTTATCAGAGCCTTAAACTGGCAACAATTCAGATGTCCAACAGTAGTGTTGATAAATTTATTGTGCAAGTTATACAGCAATGAGAATTAAATGGACTGCTACCAGATTCAACAACATGCATGAACTTCACAAACATAGTATGGAAAGAAAGATGCCAGTCACAAAAGTCTCTCTTGCATGTTTCCCTTTCCCAAACAGGCAAAGCTAGAAAAGTGGTTTCTTTTGGGAGGGGAAGATAATGGCTGGGAGACAGTACAAGGAAGGATTTTGCTGTGTTGGAATTGTCCAGTTTCTTGATCTGAGTGGTAATAGCACAGTATGTTTACCCTGTGAAAGTTTAGCCAGTAGTACCTTTGTGTGTATACTTTTTTTGGTGATATGTCATACCTCAGTAATGTTTCAAGTTTTGAATTGGCAGAAGATTATTTTTCTTCTAAACATACAACTTTAGCTAAGTTGAGAACCTAGTATCATTAGTGTCTAGGATAAGGGAAGGGGTAACTTTCTATTTTGTTTTGTATATTTGGGTTCTGTTCTTTAAAAAGCAACTTTACTGCATTTATCTCTTTTTTCTTCCTACTCCCTTTGCCCCATTCATTACCAATTCTGATACAACAGACATGTATTTGGGAACTCTTGGATACAGCATAAAGTATGACATGAAGAGATAACTGTTGGGAGGGTAACTTTTATACCAGTATGACCTCTTTAATAAAGTCAGCTGTTTTGTGAGCTTTTAGCTTTGATAGATCTGGAAGGGCAATTAGACACTTATACATATTGGTGCTGATACTAAACTATACTTAATTTGAATATTGGCAGTCTTATCCTCAATGTGCAGCTTGGCAAATGTACGAATCATTATTTTAGCACTTTATGGACTTCTTTTAAATTCCTTATGTATAAATAAGGCACTTTTATACAGTGTTTTCACATAAGTTTTTATTTCGTCTTAAACTTGGGTGGGCAGGTAGATAGAAGACTAAAGAAAGTTCAAAGAGTACACTGCAAGGAACTCTGGATGTAAGTATTCCTCTATAGGAAGGAGATCATTTATCATAGAATATCTATACTTCTGTATATCTGTATACTGTTTTTAAAAACATGCTTTCTGTCATTTGACCTGTATTTTCTGTGAATTTGGTTATCTGATTTCTTAATTTTTGTCAAGTTCTGTGACAGAGTAGCTTTTAAATACAGGTAAACTTCCAGTTACTAGAATCCATCTTGTTAGCCTTGTTAGGAACAGATAAGTAATGTGGAACATTTTCATGAAGCTACAGCATAAAATGTCAATTTCCCATTGGCTTATTTGAAAATAGGAGAGATTACAGTTTCAGAATTTTTAAAGGTTGTAAAGTTTGGAAATCAGGATGAGAGTATTAGCTGCTTAAATTCTGGGCATTGTAATAGAGCTGGGGCAGAAGACGTTCTATCTGTTCCTTGCCTCATTTTTTCTGTTTCTTTAACAAATACATTTTTTACACTAGAATATTAAGTAAGATTTTTCTGATTTTGGTAGCAGCAGTGAGAATAGTAAAGATTGGCGAGTAGTGATATCAAGAGCAGCAACACTTTATTTTTCTGTCATGTTCGTGTTCATTTTAAGTTACAAAATTAGTTATAGTTAAGTAGTTATATAACAATATTTCCTTAGATTAATTGAATATTTTTGTAATTCTTGTCATTGATTGTTTCTCTCTCTTAGGGAGTTTAGTCAATCAAATTTCTTTCGTGAATTCGAAATGATTTTGTTAATTTCTAAGCCCTTGTAGGGAGTAGACAGGATGCGTATCAGTTCCATAGGCTCTCAAATATACCCAAACTATAGTCCAGAAATCTTTCTTTTGTCCAACTTGAAGGTCAAGTCTACTTAATTTAATAGTTCAGTTATATATTCCATTTAACATTGTTCAAAATGTGTTAATGTTGAAGTTCTCCTTTTCTTCTCTTTCATGAAACACTTTTACTCAAAACCTTTACATGAATATTTTAATTTCTATTATTTTTATGCCCCATATTTTATTATTGTTTACATAGTCAGCATTCATATAAATTTATCCATGTAAGTATAACTTCCAATATTTTTAAACATACAGCAAAGTTGAATTTTCTAGTGAGCACTCATATACCTACCACTTAGAGTCAACTATTAACATTTTAATAAACTTGCTTTATCATGTTTTTACCCATTCTATTAACCTAATCTTTTGAATGCATTTCAAAGTAACTTGTAGACAGTAGTATTCTTCTTGTTAACTATTTAAGCCTGCATGTCATTAGGTAGAGAGCAGTTTTTAAAAGTTTTTTTAATGGAAAAATTATGTATATGAAATGCAAAATCTTAAGTGTTCATTTGTTGAGCTTTGATTTAGTAATGTTTCTTTGTGTAAACTTGTCTTCGGAGGTGTTTTACTTTCTTGACTGACAGAATCGTGCGAACTTTGTCACTATTTTCAGAAGAAATGTGATCAATTCTTGGCTACATTCTATAACAGTATGTCTTAGCTCTCTGGGGCAAGTAGCATTTTCTTTTATTTTGATCCATCTCCCCAAAAAGCTATTGGAATGACCAAGAAGCACCAGTTTTTCACTGAAGAATCAGTGAGTGAAGTAAACTAGTAAGTGCTACAACAAGAATGTATATCATAGAATATGAGTATTCAGAGTTAGGAAACCTCAAGCTTATGAGCAATAGTCTACAAGCCTGTGTAACAGGATTTTTAAGTCAGACATGGTTGGTTTTCTTTATACTAAAAAGCATGTGATGCCAAAAATAAAATCGAGATAGTAAGGTATAATATAATGCATATGGAACTTACTGCAGACCAAGAGCTTACTGTGGCCCAAGGTGTTGGGAATGGAGCAGTGAATGAAACCGATATGTTTTCTGTAGGCTTATTTTCATTTGTACTATAAATTGATTGTGGTATGAAATAGTGGCGTTGGCCATTTACATGTGACATTGTACTTAGTCACTTCATTGTTAAGTTAGTAGGTTGTTTTTGACATTTCATAAGGGTAAAAGTTAAGTATATAAAAATCAACAAAATAATATAACCAGCTCCCAAGGAACAAATTATCAAAGCAGCAGTTATCACATCATGACCAATCTTGTTTTGCCTATGCCTCTACCACTTTCCTCCCTCCCAGATTATTTTGAAGTAAATCTGTGATACCATACTTTAAATGTAAATGAATATTTCAGTATGTGTCTCTAGAAGATAAGGTTGCTTAAGGGAGGAGTTATTTTATTAATTTTTTTTGAGACAGGGTTTCACTCTTGCTCAGCCTGGAGTACAGTGGTATGATCTTAGCTCACTGCAGCCTCAACCTTCTGGGCTCAAGTGATCCTTCCACCTTAGCCTCTGGTGTAGCTGGGACTACAGGCATGTGCCACCACACCTGGCTAATTTTTGTATTTTTTGTAGAGTCAAGTTCTCACTATGTTGCCCAGGCTAGTTTTGAACCTGGGCTCAAATGATTCTCTCACTTCAGTCTCCCAAAGTGCTGGGATTATAGGTGTGAGCCACCATTTCTGGCCAACATCTTAATTGTAAATGTTTTTTTGTTGTTGTTGTTAAAATGAGTGCCAAGTATATGTTAGTGACATATTCAGAAAGAAATACTTTCAGAGAAGCATGTAGTTCACATAATTTGTTCCCAGTTAGTATGAGATTTAACATTAGTGTGGAACATCTGACAAAGATTTATATAGCAAATCAAACAAAACCCATCAACTTGGTGCTTTTACTTACTAAAATGAAAGCATTTCTTATAACAGGTAGTTATGTCAAATTAGAATGTACAGCAAATTGATGTATGCTTATTTTATAACAAAACATAGTCACCATTTCACATTTCTGAATTGCAAAGTTAATTTGACATTTTATTCTGGTCAGATTTCATTAGCTAGCATAAGCAAACTGAAGAACTCTTATTTTACAAACTTAGAGGGCCTTGTGGTAGTAATTGTCTGACCCCTAAGACAATGACAAATGTGAAAGTTTATGTTGTGTAGAAAAGTAGAGAACTTTCCAAAAGAGTATTTACATTTATGTGCAAGCTTTTCTTCAGTATCCTTCCAGAGTAAATAAATGATTAAGTAAAATAGAGCTTTTCTTTTAAATGAGCTATTTACATCATTTACAAGTATATTTGGTCTTACTGACAATACCATTAATACTAACTTTGGAGGAGCAAATCCAATAAATTCTGCATATATTTTTTGAAAATTCTAGTAACATCCATAAAAAATTCTGATCTTTTAAACTTATAAGGATACTTATTTAATAATTAATATGTAGATACATATTAATTAATTGTGTGCATTAATATGTAGATTTTAAAATAATAAACAGAAGTAATGAAAATTGATATAATAGAGGTAAATTGAGATTTTTATATCCAGACTCAAGATTTGAAATATCTGCATTTGAAAGAATAGAAATGTTTCAATTCCATTGGAATGTATATAGATACATGTAGATACATATCAATAGTACAGTGGCTATGATAGTGAAAGAGATTAAGGCATTGATCATCCCACATAGTTACTTATTTTGTGTGATAAGAGCAGATAAAATGTACTTTATTTAACAAAAACTTCTACTACAGTGCAGTTTTATTAACTTTAGTCTTCTATATTGTACAATTTATTTTTATTGTATTTTTTTCACATGTATAGAATGGGTCTTGCAATGTTGACCAGGCTGGTCTCAAACTCCCTGCCTCAAGCAGTCTTCCTGCCTCAGCCTCACAAAGTGTAGGGATTACAGGTGTGAGCCACTGTGCCCAGCCTATTTCCATATCTTGACAAGTGTGAATAATGTTGCATTGAACACGGGAGTGCAAATATCTTTACTAGGTAGTGATTTCATATCCTTTGTATATGTAGTACAGCCAGAAGAGGAGTTGCTGGATTTTGTGATAGTTCTAGTTTTAATTTCCATAGAAATTTTCAAGTTGTTTTCTATAATGGCTATACCCAAGCTACCTTCCCACCAACAGTGTACAAGTGTTCCCTTTCCTTCATACGTTGCCAACATTTGTCATCTCTTTTTGATCTTAGCCATCCTTAAGGGTGTGAGGTGGTATCTCATAGTGATTTTAATTTGCATTAAAGGTGATGTTGAGCACCTTCTCATATTTTTAAAAATTTTTATTGGCAATTTTTTTTTTTTTTTTT